>MJUU01009967.1:177219-261108 GCA_002080025.1 Modiolus philippinarum | reverse complement strand
GGGGGGGGGTATTTTGACAGATTTTATTGGAAAGAAGAAGAAATGAAAAAAACTAAGCTTCGTGTGTACACACATGTAATTCATTCTCCCAAAACAGTTGATGAAAATAAAACAGTGGTATCTTACAACAGTCATTAGAACTGAGGAAAGATTACCCTTGTACTGTTTTAGTATCGAACAACAAAATGTAATACTGTCTTGCTTTTTTAAATTTTTGTTCATATTTGTTATCATTGTTTAAATGTATTGTTTAAAAGAATTTGCTGCAACCATTATGGGTTAAATAGTTTTCAATAAAATTACTTTGTTTTGGTCTCTTGAAATATATTATTTCATTGCTAAAATAGGTTTCCTTCATGTGTTGATGTAATGGTGTAATATGTATTGGTATCATTTACACATGGAAATTGACATTGGAATCAGTTACCACAGATACAGTTAAAAATTGACAGGATAGCAAACAAGCCAAAGAAAAATTTTCAAATTCAGCGGTTTAAAATATAGTCAACAGTCGGTATAATAATAATATTAATGTTGTGTTTTACATTGACTATGGAAAATAGTAGCCAGGGTGATGGACAATAGTGCACTCCCCTTCGGGTCGTGCACTATTGTCCATCACCCTGGCTACTATTTTCGCATAGTCAATGTAAAACACAACATTATTATATAAATAGTACACAGGAAGATTACTAAAGTATTGATGTACGTTTACAGAGTGTGCAGTGTAGAAAATGGGAAAAAATTGCACTTTCTGTCGAAAAATTACAAATTTGACCAATTTTGAATAATTTTTTTAAGAGGAAACATGGAGCGCATGCAAGAACCATAAAAATATTTATATGAGAGGTCCTGCGCATCTGTACTGACAGGCTGGGGTTCTTGAATGCGCTCTATATTTCCGATTAGGAAAACCGTTCGAAACTATGCCAAATTCCGTGTATTTCTATGAAAACGTTCAAAAGTAGCTTCAACATGACGTCAGAACTGTACCTACTGTGACGTCATGGGTTCTAAATTTCGTATGTTTTTCTTTAGTGGGATCTGAACTTTCAAAGTAACATAAAAGGAAATATCCAGGTGCAACTTAAAAAAAATCAACGAAATTTAGGGCAAAATCAGCCCATTATCGTACTTACTACACAAAGCCTATGAAAAACCTAGAAATGGACATCTCCCGCCAAATTTTTAATTGCTTGTATCTCAAAATCAAGCGCAAGAATAAATTACTTTTTCTTGCTTATTGTCAACCTTTCATAAAGTCATACTAATGCATTACTTTCATTCAAAGGTGGCACTACCTTGATAAAGGAAATAGTGTGACAAGAATGTTGCAAAAAGAAAACCCCAACTGGATATTTCATGGGATGTAAAATTGAACACGAGTTTCTTGTGACCCAGCAGAATGAGAATGACATTGAACGTGATAAGAAAATAGTGTTATAAAAGACATAGGAAACAACAGCAGAGGGAATACGAAAATACAAAAAACAAAGACAATAAGTCAAGACTTATGCTAATCAATGCATTTAACGCTTCATCTGAGGTACAAGTTGAATAGTTCAAGCAATGTACTTTCAACATGTTGTTAAACAAATTCAAATTCAAGTGATATTGATTGTATGTCAGTTGGTGAGTGCCAAAATACCAAAGGGTTGTTTATGAAAGCTATTTGCAAAGCATCTGACAACTTTCAATAATTGAAAATAAATCAGAAGCAGTTCCGAAATTTCAGAAATTTTGAGAAAGATAATAATAGTATGTCTTGCTCTGATCAGGTCTTGATGTGTAACAGGATAAGACAACTTGACTTTGTTGAAAATTGTTTGCTGAATATCTTTTAACGTTTTTTTTTTTTTTAAACCACTGTTTTTTTTTTTTTAATTTATGTCCGATTTGAATTGGAGAACTAGGAAAAACTTAAAGAAAATTTTCTTTGCCTTTAGTGACATTCTTGAATCAACTGTTTTTGAATACATTTCATATTTGTATAGAACATTTCGAGGACGAAATTTTTTTAAAGGGTCCAGTGTTCTGATTTTTGAATAAACTTTGTTTTATCTTCTTTATGCAAATTGGGGTTGCTTTATTCCCGCACTTTAAGGCATTGTTTATGATGTCACGTAATTGTTTTCCGGGCGTAAAGCTGGATACTCTTAGCTGTATTGTTCTTGCTAAAGCCTGTATATTGGATTGAATGCGTATTAGATGATATTTTTATAATGTTCAAGACCATGGACTATGAAATTTAGATATGAACTCTACCTTATTCTATTACTCCTTATAACATTTCAAATATCAAAACTTTAAATTTGTTTATTTATTTTTTATCTGTTCTGTTTTCGCATATCCGTTTGCTGAAGGTTTTGCTTGATGCCCTTTGCCAAAGAGACAGCTGAATTAATAGTTAATAAATCTATAACATAATTGTCTATTAAGTTGGGTTTCAAAGTTGTTCCAGTATTTACTCATATATTTTACAGTCAGGTATGAAGAAGCTGTATCTTATTAGCACTGAAATAACGAAAACAACCAAATAAGCAGGTGCATAACTTATTAAAATGATTTTTGTACCTTTTATCAATTTGATACAGTTTAACATCTCAGTTTTATCTTTGTTTACTAGCTAACACCTGTATTTTAATTTGATATGTTTCTAAACCTTCATCTTATAAAAGGGGACAGTATAGTATTGGCAATATACGAGGTATGAATACATGAAATACATGTGAATCTAAAAATTGATGGTTTGTTTTGTGGCGTAGTCTACACAATTAGTATGCAGTTGGATAATATGAGGGAAATAGACGTGTCTCAAGTTAACAATCAATAGTCACAAATGTTGAAAAACAAGTAAACCAAAGTCAAAACAAACAAATATGTGATTTACTTAAGCAAGTATAAACTGAGTTAAACTCTAAAATGCCTCCTCGGCACCTGAATCGGTTTTCAAGGGCTCAGGCTACAGAGCTGGTGGATAGTGGAGTGCCCTTTGTAAGCGAGGTAGCAAGGTCATAGTACAGAAAGCCTGGTTGCGAACCATTGTAGCCAAACTGTGGAGAAACGCCACGCTCCATGCAGTACATTGACCCCTTCTATATTTTTGTTAGGAAAGCAGTCACTGGGTCTCGTTTAGAAGGCTAAATTTCCTGCCCCTACCCATTACTCCCGTTTTCCAGTGGCATTCAAAACTCGTTGACCCAGTCGCCCCTTCTACTTTTATTTATTTAGTTTCAATATCCGGACTCTCGCAGTAACTTAGAACGATTAAAGTTCTAAAAATTGCATCATTATCGATGTCCAGCCATGGCACGCCAGATCCACAGAAAATAATAATAATATGCCATTTCTTTAAGAGAATGATAGTTCATTATAATTTACAAAAACTATACATGGTACTAAAATTAAAGGACGATTTAAGTACTAAATTTAAACAGTAATATCCGACATGAATTGACAGTATTTACAGTAATTTCCGAACTGAATTTACAATAACTTCGGCATTTAAATTATAGTAACTTTGGTACTAAATTTACTGTAATTTTGTAATTTACTGTACATTCATTTTTTTCATTTATTTCTCTTGTTTATATTTACGGTTTTTTTTATTCACTCAAACCTTTTTAAATCTTAAATGAGAAGGATTCAAAGTCGGCTAAAATTAGCAAGGACTTTTATTACAACTGGTTATTGAAAATTATGCACTATTTTATAAATATTTGTTATTCTGCCTCGTGTCTATCTGTTACTGTATGAATAAATGAACACCGTAATGAACCTGACATTTCACAGTATATAACAGCACTAACAGTTCCAAAATCTTTCACCGGTCTTATTGTAATGTCTGGACAATTTCTAAAATATCTGGACTGACCATTTATACATTTCTATTGAAAATTTCAAGTCAACAGACCCATCACGATAACATTGATCTCGATAACATTTCGACGCCGTCCATTTTTCAATCATGACGTTACTAACGAGGTACGTCATTACTCCCGCAATCCGCTAGAGGCGTTGAATTACGTACACTTCGCCTTAATTAACTTTTTCACGTCCTGATATAGCTTAAATATTGCTCATTTGACGTTAAACTCTAACTAATCAATCAGTCAATCTAAAATGCTTAAACAGTACTCTACCGAATTAAACAAAACACGGGACACTTTAAGCGGTTACACCTTGAAACATGTTAACAACATAACAAAATTAAATGTATATTATGGAACTTGTGTATTTTTGTATTTTGAACAAACATTAATATTTTTAAAAAAAAAGATGTTCAGGTTGAAAATTTTGTTAATTTGAGTTCTCAATTTTTATGATATCAATTTATCTGACATTATGGAACAATATAATTGTATGTCAAAATAAGAATCATTTTTGTTTTTTGTTTGTTTTTTTTATTATTCCTCTCTCTTTAGGAGACTGCCATTTGATTTTCAGGGGAAAATTATTTATTTTAAGGCAATCTCAAAATGTCACACCAAATTATATATTTGTATTTTCCCGCAAAAAAATTCTATTCGAAACAAAATTAAATTATTTATTTGCATGACAAGTAGGATTAGAATATTTATTTTCACTGAAACCAATATATATTTACAAAATTGTCCCCCTCCCTCCACCGAAAAGCATATGATCGTCTTACGTACCACTGTTGCTCCAAAAAATTTAAAAATTGTCAGTCAGACTTAATCGAGGACAATTGGTGTCTTACTCAGAAGTAATGGGATAGGAGTTGGTACGCTTGATAAAACATCGGATGTTCCGTAAATGACATGTCTGAGTCAATAAATAAAAAAACAAAACATTCTGGTGAAAAATTCTGAAGGATCTACCGGTCGTTTAAACTTGCAGATGGGATGTAGTTTCCTTGACATTTTTCTTTTTCATAAGTATATGAGAAAATAATTGATTTGGAGTAACAAACATTATTCTCAGATACATCTAATTACTATTGGATAACCTTTCAAAATCTGAAATATAATTCATTTTTTAAAAATGTTATATCTAAAGGGTGAGGGAAATATAACACACATTGGAGAGTGTCAATCACCATTCCTATGCGTTTAAGGTATTATCAATCAATTTAAATCGATATCCTGTCTGATTTCTGGCTGTCCCCCCCCCCCCCCCATGACTAAAGCAAGAGTAAACGGATCAAAGAATACTTGCATCAGCTAGTAAATCGTAATACATAGTTCCAATCCAATTTGAACATCTTCAAAATGATAATATTTTTTGAAGTAAAAAGGGTTAAACAAATAAAGGTTGCAAAATCCAACAATGGTTGTCGCAGCTCTTGTGGCGCTTTGGTTTTTTTAACATCATTTTTTTTTATTAAGACTACAATAAACAAATGTTTCGAAAGGATAACACGTTCGAAAGCATCAAAATGATTTTACCATTCTAACAGGGGATCGGACTGAAAAAGATTAATATATGTAATAATTGAAAGCCAACTGTAGGATATAAATTGCATTGAGAAAATCGTACCAATTACGGAAAAGTGCTAAATGTTGACATCTATAATGTTACATGAATGGTGTTGGATCCGCAAAAAAAGCACGTACAACTAAATTGGAGATATTCACTAAACACTAGACACAATATTGCTAAACAACAGAAAAAGTGCCAGACTGAACAAGACTTCAAACATAATTACAATAATGCTGTTAGTCTGAGGTCATTTCGATAAGTTTTGTCTGTTCAAAGCAGGTAAAAATCACGCATTTGGACCAAACATTGAAACAAATGAAAAGACTAACAGAACAAATGGCCAGAACGGCTTAAGGTAAGAGGATACCAAATGACGTTACTTCAAGAGTTATCGGGCATGACGTTACGGTTTCCCAATAGACAAAACGTACGGTGCTTCGAACCTTTTTTAGTTCTATCAAACGATAGCGATTTTGATATTAAAATAAAAGAAAACCACGATTTCTTCAATATTTTTATACACAAACTAAAAGAACTGCATTAGTTTTACTTGGTGCTATGTATATGTACAAAGTATGTAGATGTAATGTCAGAAAAAAGAAAAAAAACAAAACTAGCTTGAATGAAATTTAAATAGGGAAAAGATACAAGTGTAACAAGCACTTCTGCATCGCCTTATCTGTTTGATTCGACTACAAAGTTATCCTTGATCTTATTTCTAAAATAAAAATTCCACAAAAACACGGCAATTCAGATTTTACACATATTGAGACATAAAAAAACGAAAACAAATAAGGGAGCAACCATTTGATTTTTATGGGGGGCAAGGAAGGAATTTGAAAAAAAAATCCAGGATCAGAAATTTGGCGAAAAAAAATATCAGGACAGGAGGAAGCTGAAAAAAAATAACCAGGATGACATATATGAAGCAAAATTTCTGGCTTGGACAGAAAAAAATAACAGAATTACTTCGAGTGAGAAAAAAATTGTCAGGCTCAAAAATTGCGTGAAAAAAAATCCAGGATCGGATGTTCCTTCCTTGCCCCCCATAAAAATCAAATGGTTGCTCCCTAAAAACAATGAAGATAAATGCCAAAAACTAGGGTACTAGCAATGTGAACCCCTACAAAAACTCGAGGCATCCTCAAGTGCTCCAGAAAAAGGATGATTGTTCTACTAGTGGCTCCTCTTGTGCTACCATTTGAAGTCGGTTTTGTCTAAGTCAATGTTTAAAAAATGGATAACTTGAAACACCTACAATGGCTGAAAATTATAATTACATGCAACAATTTGCAAGGGAACTATACAAGAAAAACACGTATCAGACAAAAGACAAATGTAGACAACGGTAGGGTTAAACCGGTTTATGTGTACCTAAACCTCCCCTTTATCTGTCCCGTTTCCCTATAGTATGAAAACATATGTAAAATACGAATAAAACCCAATACAGGTAGACTACTAAAACCATGACCACAATCTTGAAAGGAGAGAAAAAGACAATACGTAATTTTGAAAGATGGGTCAAGTCAGTTTTGGTCATTTCGGTAATTAGCCCTAGATCTACTCAAAAATATCTATTCACATCAGAGAGGTAAAAAAACGATGTCGTTGTAGCACTACATATTATAATCTCAGAATTATTTTTCCTCTCCTGATCGGACAGAAATAGAAAACGCGCTTTCAAAAATGAATAAAATATACACGGTCAAGCAGTAGTCGATCACCAAAACAAATCCCGATTGTTTCTAGTAATGATGTCACGATTGTCATTCGGATAACCAAATGATTCGTCAGTTAAAAATGTAGAATAAATGCACGTTCTGTCTTTTTACCTTTTGAAAATAACAACATGTTATACCCTAGAAACCTATTCACCAAAAAGTGTAAGGATTGACAGGATTGTACCGGTATTGAACAAAGGAGAGCAATTAGTTGTGCATACTTATTAACGTATTCGATAGTTACCGCGGATAACTCATTATTGTAAACAGCGGCAGAGCCAGAATTTTAAAAAGTTGGTTAAACCTGAAAATCGGTAAGAACAGCGAAGATAAAAATATTTTGACAATTTTATTTTGATTAAAAATCCAGAAAAAAGTTCATTTTTACGTACAATACTTCAATGTGGGTAAAATTTACAGGTATACGGATAGTTTTATACAGAATTCCCGCAACATTTTCTTTCTCAAAATCAAAAACCACGTGTGACAAACTGGAAGAACATCAGCAAGCGGGTATGTGACTTTCGCCGCATTTGACAATTTTGTGTATTTGCAGAATTAAACAGCAGTCGTATAAAACAAAAAAGATCTTCATGTATACTTTCTTTTTACTTTTCTATGAAGTGACTTAGAATATCATTTGTTAACTTCATGAACATGGAGGTGACGTTACGCTGTTTTTCCTCATTTTTAGGCAACAGACCACTACTTCGTACCTGTATATCTTGAAATCGGCCACAGTTACCTATATTTTTTCTGATATCAATAGATTTGTCATTAAATATTCTATCTTTTGTTAGTTTTTGGAATGCCTAAATGTCATCTGGCAATATTTTCTGAAGGAATTTATTGAAAAAAAAAATTCACCTACAATCTCGCTTTTCTTATAATATCTATGTAAAACTCAAAATTTTAATTGACAAATACAAGAAAACAAGCACAGTAACCCCACTTTTTTATATCATTTATCGATGTAACATATTGAAATGAGTATATCTGCAAAATTTTACGGCGATCGAAATTGTTCTCATTTTGGTATCCTCTGACCTTAACAGTAGATCCCATTAGCTAAGGACAATGTTTTGGAAAAGGGCAATACTATGTAGTATGTAATTTTATACAACTTCTTATTAAGAAAGTGATAAGAAAATAAACACGATTTGTAACTAGAAGAAACATTTATTAAACTAATATATTGCAAAACCAGTTTGCATGGTCAAAAATGAAAAAATAAAATATTAAAAAATATCACAAAAAGGTTAACCATAATTATGTAAAAAATGCATTGCAAAACCAGTTTGCCATGTGTAAAACAATCACAGTGCTCAAAACATAATCACAGATTTTGCTAATAATCAAAATATATATCTTAGGAAGTAGAAATAACTGTAACTTCAGTTTTACATACATAGTATGGAAATTAGCAAATGCAGGTTAGAGTAAACAAGAGGCTCTTAGAGAGTGTATCGCTCAACCGGAACATGGCCTAAAATATTCCATCAGGTCAGAGTTAAATGTTGAATTATGTTCGCTGCTTTCTGCCTAATTGGATGCAACTTGAACATGATCAACACATTTGAAATGGGAAAACAAAATTTCTAATATTACAAACTTTGGAATCAATTGTTCAGGTGGTTTCCGAAAAGATCTTTAAATGCATTATCCATAGGTTGCTGTTTTAAAAGTATGTTCCCTGCTAATGGCCATCTTTGTTGAAGTTTGATTATAAAATTACACACACACATTTTTAAGATGGTCATCCAAAGACTATTATGTTAAAATTTCGTGTGATCGTTCTAGTGACTTCAGGATTAAGATTTTACCAGTTTTCAAGTAACATTAAAGTAGCTTTTTAATATAATGAGACGTATATATATATATATTTGTCGGTTATCTTCCTGTACTATGTTAGTTATATATGGTCAAAGTGGAGATTATTTTAATTTCAATATCACAAAGGGCTATTGCTATGCTATGCTAATTAGAATTTCCTCCACTTTAACCACTTTAACCATATATGACTATATTTGTACAGAGAGAGAATCAACAAATATTTTCATTGCTTAAAATTGTTCCACTGAGTTCGGATGAAAAGATAATTGAAATAAAATGTTAAAACAGACAACGAATGTAAAATGATGGCCAAATTGCTGTCAGCTTAGCTGTGATATTGATCTGCCAGATGCTAATTTTCATTTTTAAAGGAAACCATGTTAAGTTTGGTTCTTATTTAGATATTGAGCATATCTTTGAATGTGACTATAAAAACTCTTTCATGCAGGAGACCACCTTGCGGTTCTGACCTGCCTGACAACTTTAACTAAGAAACAAATTGATTAAGTTTGATTGTAATTTACCAAGTTGCTCAGATGATTTTACTATCTGAGGCTTCCGCAGTCTTACAGCTGTCTTTGAAGAAAGAATTTTGAATAAAAATTTCAAATGACTACTGTAATTTATTTTGTCCTTTATTTCTTTTGTTACTCTTATATAGTCTATTGAATGACCATCATTTTTATTCTTCTCGTCTGTATGCAATTAAAGTATAGGTTATCAGGATTAACTAGAAACCTTTTGCAAAACTTTTTGGTAAAAAAAACATAATCGACAGAGTTTTTAGTTGAAGTCAGGTTTCCCAACAGGCAAAATAGATAAACGTTACCTTCTAAATTCATCAATCAGATCTTTGGACTTGGCATTCAAGTGAAATTGTTCATATGAAGACTTCTTACACTGATGCAACAAGTTTAATTTCAAAGGTAAAGTGGCAATGACCTTTTAATCTATCCACCACTTTGACTTCAAAGTCAATTTCAGTAAAAACGTGTAAAATATGACATTTCTTGTAGTAAATTAACGTATTTACTGGCAATTTTCAGTACAATTCAACTTTGAAATGATTTGCAATGTAGTTTGAACATATGTTAAAAAAGAATCATGCTAAGCTTTTGCTAGAACCAATGGTTTTGTTAAATTGTAATAGAATATATACTTTCAGTTTTTTTTCAACATGAAATTATATGGGAATAAGTAACAAAGAAATTTACATACGTCGCACTAGACAGCGTTCAAAGAATATATTGGATATAAGTATTACAAACAGAGGTACACACAGGATCCCGTATAAACATAACAAATGTTATTGGGATATCTAACATCTAAGGTTAATAGTTCAACATGATATTAATGGGTTTTCTTGTAATGAATTGGTTAGTATTCAAGCACCTATATTGTCAAACAAAGAGTAAAACAGTTTGCTGAAATTCCCTTTTCTACTAAAAATTGTTCGAATCAGATCAAACTCAAATGTTGTTAATCATTCATGAGGAATAACCATTAAAGCGTTGTTCAATCGCTAGGATTCACTTTGTCTTATGTGTATTTACTCGATATCCTTGCAGTACTCAAACAGTTGGGGGTCCGGGCTATAGATTTATTTGTTAAGTTTGCAATACAAAAAGCTATGTATTTTATATCTTGTACTAATAAATAAAAAACTTTTGATGTAACGTACTGTTGATTCAAAAATATGCGATGAAATTATTGACGTACCGTTAACTTGGGGAGCTATGGCATAAATGAAGGGATATTTTTATAAGAGAACAAATTAGTGGCTTAAAGGGTTTATTATTTATCCATCCAATTGTCAACATTATCGAATTTTCTTGTAAATTTATGAATTCCTTACTTTTTATTAAAAAATGGCGTGTCTACGTGGCATATTGGCAATAAATTTTCAAAGTTACACTGTTTCGTTTGTTCAAAATTTACATTGAAAATATCTTGTATATATAAACGATAAAAACTTGACATATCACTGTAGTCACAGTAGAAGCTAACATGTAATGTCCTTTACTGCAGTCACAAGCTGCAAAATAAGAAAAAATATTTATAAGAATTCAATTGTTCTCAAAGTTGGTTCTTAATCACAACTCCAAAATGCTGGATAGATTTTAGAACGGTTTGTCATATTTTATTTAGCTGTTGTGTAAGTTTTATGGAAAATGTTTCTTTATTAATATATCGGAAAGTCTTTCTTCCAGTTTAGAGTCTACTCGAAATGTTTACGAACGCAGCACATGAAAAGGGTTGAAGGACAGAAATGAGTATTGACATGCAAAGTTTATTACGCAGTCAGTTGATGGACGCAGTCAAGGCCCACTGACAGAGCCTGATATGGCAAACACAACAGAGGAATACATGTTTCCAGAACTTACTATGAGATACGATTGTTTGCTTATTGTTAAAGGCCTAATGGTGACTTCATGATGAACAACAACAAAAGCGTTTTTCCAATCACTTAATTGTGTAATGAAGTTTCGGGATTTTGTCCCATGTACATATCCCTTATTTGCGTTTGGTTATCATTAAGAAATACAAAAGTAGTTACTATGTTATTTTCAATAACGAACTTTTCGTAATTGTAACAATTTCGTCTGTGAAATTATGATATTTTGGTCGGTTTTAAAATAATAACTGTTTTTATCATTTCTAGTCCGATGTCATCCTATTTTGAACTGCATCGATGCCAATCTTTTAACTTAGTCATTCTTTCTGTATTGAAATGCCACTACTCAAACAGGATTTGCACCTTTGCTTAAATCATGTGGTGTTAATTCTAAATAGGACACAAAGAACACTATATAAGCAGGATTACCCAACTTACAAATTTTGATTGAAAGCGTTGGATTTGATACGTGTTTTCATACTATAGCCTTTGTAGTTCTTGATTGAACTGATTAAACTCACCTGTGAAATTTTCATGTAGTGTAACTTCCTTTGTTAAAAGTTGTCCAGTGTCGGATAAGGCAAAAATACTGCACTTGTATGTTCCACTATCACCACATTTCAAGAGCTCCTTATCAAGCTGAAATATGAGTTTAGCCTCTTCAGGGGGATGTATGGATGAGCCGTCTATTATTGCTCTGCTCGATATTTCACTGCTATGCCACGAAACTTTTAAATTTTGGCTTGATGTATTTAAGCTTATTGTTAATATATCCTGTATAGTTGAAGAAGAGTATTTTCTCATTTTTATATGATACACTGTATCTACAGATATCGTGTTCGGCAACCGGCAATTCCCAGAGAGAATTTTTGTACATGAGTCCTCATTAGAGGTTGTGTCATGTGGTCCAGCCACTGAAATAAACAAAAAAAAACACGCTCAGTATTGTTTTAACTCATACATTTGAGAATACCGCACTTCATTAGGGAAGTCTTACCTGGATTTCCTATATACATGTATTTGTTTCCCTTATTTTTGTTCTATTTCTATTTACAAAATCCTGGCTTTCATCATGTTTTAACATATCCCTTTATAAATGGATCCCATTTTCCGACTTGCTAACACATATATCCCAATTTCATGAAATTAAATACGGCCAAACTCGGCGTCCTAAAAATGCCATTGACAATTCCATGTAATTTTAGCCACCTGAATGTCGCAGAAAATAAGCAAATATTACTTAAAAACATTTAGAGATATCGACAGTCCACGAAACAATGTGCGTTACTCGTATATGGTGATTCATCCCTCTATGTGAGACTCCATTTAATCTATAAAATAACCACGTGTGAAAATATAGCGTCAAATTCATAGAAAAAATGTGTACGTGTGTACAAATATTTCTCATTAATTTAGCTGGAGGCAAATGTGTCAAAAATGATACCCAAGTATAGAAAATAAAAGCAACTTGCATCAAAACGATAAAAAAGGTAATAGCCTGAGATCTAGCCAAAGAGTTGGAGATAATCTTCAATGTACAAATTATAATTAAAGTAGCAAACATGTCTTCCATGCAATATATGTTTCTAGTTCTCATTAAAAAACATCTTAATCCTTCGCTTAACGAAATGACGAGACTTCTAGCAAGTGAAATCCGCTAGCGATTATCTTGAACTACGATGATGTTTGATAGTTAATGTGCTTAATTTTGAGGCCGTCTTGGTGACCAAGATGAAGAAAAAGCAAACGCGTTGTTCCAGTTGCTCAATCTTTCCATGTATTTGAAGGTTTTTTTTCCAATGTGTATTTACTAGATATCCATTTATCTTTTAAATCTAGAAAATTACACCATATCTAGCTTTTTTATCTGATTCTATGTTCTGGTAGTAAAATATCTGTGTACGAAAATTTATTTATTTACAGTCATAAGCACTTATCTTTTTGACTGAAGTGTCAGTCATTCACAGAATATTAGAGTATAAATCGTTTTCTTTTAAACAACTTACTATAGATAGGAAACGTCATTCAGATCCCAAGCAACTAAGGACTAGTTTTCTACACAACACGCGTGCAACATTGCATACGTTTTAAGAGTCTCGCATTTTATCAATTTTGTTGAATATCATGACAGGACTTGTCCATTACAAATTAATCTATTATTATTAAACCCTTGCCGCCCCATCTGATTTTGTCAACCGTCCTTCATTTCCATGAAGTAATGTTCCAGATGTCAATTTTCAGCACAAGTTTTTCTCTGTTTTTGCATGTGACCTTGGTCCCCGCATCTAAAAAATCTACATGTGTCTGTCTCTTTTCTTAAACTTTGATGTAAGTGTCATTCGTATCCATAAACAAGGTATGTTTATTATACTACAGGGAAACGGGATAGAGAAAGGGGAGGTTTGGTACCCATAAACCGGTTAAACCCCACCACTAGCTCTTGCTAGTGCCGGTACCAAGTCTGGCTATCCCGAATTCCCATCGTTTTCTGCGATAGTTTTTTGTCTTTTTATTTTTGTTCTGGTGGTATAACATCACTATTTACAGTCAATCTCCTAATTCAATCTCCCATAGCCTCCCATGTTAAATTGCGCATGTTTCAAACTTTGTAGAAACTTTACTCAAAAGTTCAAAAAAGGTGACACGGGTCTCAACAAAAAAGGCGTTTTTCAACAAATTCTTATGAAAAAAATCGGCCCTCCTCCTTAAAATGCATATAAGAAAGAATTGGTTCCCGACAGTGAATATCACGAGGATATGTACTTCCTGTTTGAATTTTACAGAAAAAATTCCTCCGCCGTCCATTCCTATAGAAATTTTATTTGTTGACAAATTAATTTAAATTTACACCCAAAAGAATCCTAAATAAAAACTTTCAAATGAAATTAGATCCAGCTGCCAACACTTTGAATATGTATCAAAATAAACACTATATTGGAACTATATCGTCTCCAATAAGGACTAAATTCACCGGCTTCAGAATAAGTGCTGTTATATACCTGGTGGATTGTAGCATGTGATTGTTATTTTCTGCCATTGTAGGTATTTCCTCGTTATCTTCTCTTAAATGATACTAAAGTTATCCATGACAATCTTGGGGTAACTCCTGATAGTGAAGTGTTTCGAAGTAATGGGAACAATATAAGCTTTAATGACGTCATTCATTAATTATTAGCTAGGCTATGGAATAGCCTAGTTATATAGATAATTCTTGGGGAGAAGTGAGGAGTACGTTTGCGCACTGAGGAGAACGCATGTGCAGAAGACTATTGACCAATAGGAATTTCAGATTCTCGAAAATCAAAATGGCGTCCAGTTTCATCCTGATAAAACGGGGCGGGGTTTATTTTTTTTCTGTTTCCTTGTGGAAGTTGAAAAGTATTATAAACATTTACTATAGGTGGTACTGGGAACAGGTTTGTAGAGGATGATGGGATTGGTATTGGAATATCGCTTAGCCAGATTTATAAATATAGATATGATAAAAAGAATAAGAACAGTAATGTATAAATTTAAAACCAGAAGTTAATAAATAAAGATGAGGTATTGTGCAATAATCAATAATATACAAATACTATAAAAGACTTTTCAATTGAGTTAAACAAAGCGTGATTGTAGTTTGTGGAGATACTTAGGCAATGGAGAACGAAAGGTGGAAAGAGATAGAATTGCGTTTTTTGCGGAAGAATAAAGAGCTTCCGGTGTTTATTTGTGTGTGCTGTAAAAGGTTTATGTTTCGAAGCCTAGTACACGAGAAAGAATGTAATGCAAAAGATGAAAGGTTGAAAGAAATGTTAAAAGGAGAGAAGCATATTGTGTGTAAAACGCGTAACTCTTATGTGTGTAAGGAGGCTATACCTCCTCAAGCAATGATAAATAATTTAGAAATGGATAAAGCTCCTTTTGAAGAATTAAATACGCTAGAACAGCATTTAATTTCTCCAGTTTTCATGACCATTTTACAAAATTGTGATTTTACCTAAGAGTGATCAGCGAGCTGTACATGTGTAGAATCCGACATGACAAAAATAACGGAAAGTATTGATTTGAGTATACAAATACATCATGAGTCACCACACCCTTGTCAATCAAACACGCAATTTTCTATCCAAGGCTATTCCATAGCCTAGCGTATCGTTTTTATTTCATAAAAACCATTATCCGATTTATATCATCCACTTATGTTTATAAAGTCCCCTCGTGTTTTCTAGTTTCATACTGGGAACAGGTTTGTAGAGGATGATGGGATTGGTATTTCAATATCGCTTAGCCGCGGCAGATTTATAAATATAGATATGATAAAAAGAATAAGAACAGTAATGTATAAATTTAAAACCAGAAATGTATAAATAAAGATGGGGTATTGTGCAATAATCAATAATATACAAATACTATAAAAGACTTTTCAATTGTGTTAAACAAAGCGTGATTGTAGTTTGTGGAGATAGGGCCTACTTGGGCAATGATGAACGAAAGGTGGAAAGAGATAGAATTGCGTGTTTTGCGGAAGAATAAAGAGCTACCGGTGTTTATTTGTGTGTGCTATAAAAGGTATATGTTTTGAAGCCAAGTACACGAGAAAGAATTTAATGCAAAATATGAGAGGTTGAAAGAAATGTTAAAAGGAGAGAAGCATATTGTGTGTAAAACGTGTAACTCTTATGTGTGTAAGGAGGCTATACCTCCTCAAGCAATGATAAATAATTTAGAAATGGATAAAGCTCATTTTGAAGAATTAAATACGCTAGAACAACATTAAATTCTCCAGTTTTACCATTTTACAAAATTGTGATTTCAGCGAGCTGTACATGGTCCGGTTGTGTGTGTAGAATCCGACATGACAAAAATAACGAAAAGTATTGATTTGAGTATAAAAATACATCCCTTGTCAATCAAACACGCAATTTTCTATCCATGGCTATTCCATAGCCTAGCGTATCGTTTTTATTTCATAAAAACTATTATCCGATTTATATCATCCACTTATGTTTATAAAGTCCCCTCGTGTTTTCTAGTTATTTATATAAACAATGAAAAGAAATAAAGTTAATGCACATGAGACGAAGTCTCTATCTAAGCAATGAAATTCGACTTTTATTCATGTTATTCATCTCGAATTCACCATAAGGCCTCCAACAATGAGCTTTGCTTATACTTTATATTTAAGTTCAATACGACCCGTATCACCGGTTTTAGTGGTATTTATTGTCAAACAAGCTACATTTTATCCCGTGTATTTAGGATTTTTGTAACTGTGGAATTGACGGATTATTCATTCTTTTGCATTATACAAAATCAGATCTTTTACCGAATTACGGTCCTTTAATTTACATTTGCCCCTCATATACAATTTCAATTTTACAATTTGTTAATATTTAGCTCTAATCACTTAAACTTATGAGTAGTCACTTTCAAATTATTAAACAATAATCAATTCATTTTGGCTGTTCTATTTAGATCATTTTGGTTATTTGTTCTCTATCAGCTTTTGCACCTTTTTCGGTTAATGGACTTCCAAATGTTTTAGTTTGATCTGCATTGATGAGACATAAGTTGTCGAAATGCGCATATGCAGAAAATAAATTAACAGTAACTTCGGTATTTTGTTATTTTTTTCAAATACAGTACAAACATGCCTTATGTGACCATGAAAGGGGACTATTAAAAAGAGTACATTTAAGTTCAATTAGTATGTAATCCACTATAATAAAACAAAGAAATCTCTGTCACATAAGACGGGAATAACTCACTTCTGGTGATTACTTACGCAGTTTTAGAATAAAACTCAGTATTCCTGTTATTTATGATAATAAAATACCAAAATACAAATTTGCATGGGATTAGTAGGAAAAAATAACATACCTGTAAAACAAAATGAAGAAGTGAACAATATAAATTCCAGAATTCTATGGATGCCTGCCATAGTATTTGGTCAAAGTAAAGTTTAATGTAAGTTACGTTGAACACATCCTTTTTATATATTGTATCATGTATATATTTAAATATCAAAATTTTCTATTTTAACGTGGATTTAAATTTAGTAAACTTCGATCAATGCATATTCATTTTCATTGCTTTATTCATTTCAAATTATTGAAAAGCAATGTATTACAAAATTTGTTGCAATAGTGTATATTTACTTTTTCTTAGGACGAAATTTGAAGAATCTTTCCCTCTGATCTCTCCTAGCGATAATGTCTAATATTTTGTTATTTGGTAATAAGGTAATAAACAGAATTGGAATTTTGCAGTCTATTTTTAGCTTTATTGTACTTTACCATGAAATACACTCTTTTCATTTATAATTGCCTTATTATATGCAGATAACACGGAGCTAGAAACATCTCTTAAATATAAATACAAATTTAAAAAGTGAAATATTCGAAGAAGTATTTCCAATTATAAAGAATAATAGTCCGTGGTCTTGAAACACTTTCCGTTCACCCCCCCCCCCCCTCCATTTCCAAACCAGACTGTTTTTTTCATTTTTTTTCAGTCCTTCTATGTCTTCTTGTCGAAATAAAATATACTAACACGAACATATCCTTCACGCATAGACAGTATAGGGGCACTCTTATAGTACACCATGAAAAAGTCTTGTATTTTCGTTCTAACTAAAGTTTCATCTTTTAAGCTCAATTATTTTTAAAGATAAGTAATATGTATTGAAATTTTGTTCCCAATTAAAGCTTAATTTAATATCATTTCCAATGAAAACATGTTTAGGCACTTTACGCCCTTTTTATGATCTGGGGATACAAAAAATGTACCCCTCCCCTGCAAAAAAAAACTGCGAAAATGACGATTTTAGGCTGTCAATTCCTTTCAGATAAACAACCCTCGTTATTTAATTTAGTTTTTATGCCTAACTTATCAGGTGTGATACAATGTTTGATAATGATAACATTAAAGTCCATAAAATTTTGATTTTCGGTATAAAATATTTGAAAAATGAAAATTTCGCAATTTTAGATTTTTTCTTAATTTCGACTTTCTGACTTTAGGATCGTAAATATCTGAATATATGTTTAATAATCGCAGATTTAATAATGATTTATGATATATTAGCAACAAATTGTGTGGAGAACAACTGTGTAGCCCTCGGGCTGTTTGTAATCCTCGTCAAGCTTTAAATTAGATTAAAATGTGTTCACACATTTTATGTTTAGACATAATGTAGGTTCAGAAATGTTAAAACTGGCATACCCTAAAGATTAAGGGAAATTTTGAAATTTTCAGGTTCTAAATGATAAAAAGATAATGTTTACTGGGAATTCTAGTGTGTATTTCACTAAAGCTGACATGCAGAAGATCATTTCAGTAGATTTAAACTTTTAAGAGGTCTCTTTTGACACTTCTGCCCGAAATTTTATGCAAAATGGGAGTTTTCCGTTTTTCAGGATCTCTGCTGTTTTGACTTTTAGATGCAAATACTTCATGAAATTGATATATAACTTGGAAATGTTGATAATATATCGTTTCATCATATCTCAGCAATTAGATAGTATGCTTTTAGGCATTTTAGACTAACTGCAGTCTCATAACTTACAAACATATGACCCCTTACCACACATATTCAACACAATTTATTTCATTTTATTCAGCTTCAAAAGATTAAATATTGTACAAAGGTCCAATGACATATCATTTCCAAACACCAAAATAAACAGAGACTCATGTTTATTAAAAATAAGATCATGCACGTGGTTTATGGGCAGTTATTCAACTATTAAAATTAGATTTCGTAAGTAATACACACAAAATTCTGAAATGCTGGAAATTCCCATTTTTTCACGAAAATCGCCCAAAATATTCAGTTTTACCCATATTTTGGTGTTTAAATTACATATTACGATATACAAATGCATCTTTTGCAAAGAAAGTAAAACATTAGTATAGTATGTTCATATATGGGTAAAGACATGCATATTTTGGGGACTTTTTAATTTTTTGGGGGTAGGTGGAAGATTTTTAAGAGTCACATTGAACACCTTCTTTTTCTAAGCACTGTTTTAAGATAAATATGCATTGGTTAAAACAATAAATTGGCATATCTGCAAATAAATCCTCTAGCTTTGCCACATAAAACGATTTAAAAGTGAATTTTGGACAAATCTGAAATGCTAAAAAATCCAATTTTTCATCAATTTAGGACAAAATATTGAGTTTAAGCTGACACGTGGGGCTTAAAATACCAAATCATGAAAGAATTCATTCAATTTGTTATGTACAACGAAGATTTTGCGTATGGTGGTTATTTTTATCCCAACATAGAAAAAATCGGCACTTTTGGGGGACAATTGTTGGTGAAGGGGTATATTTGATATATATTGCGATTAAACAGTGAACTCTGGACAAATCTTGAATGTTGAAAATTCCCATTTTTCACTAATTTTTGGAGACATATTGAGTTTTTGTCGACCAATTGCTGTTAAAGTAACAAAGTATGATGTAATTCATGCAACATTGTCATACACAACACACGTTTTCCGTGTTCTGGTTATTTTTATACGCACATAGACTAAAAATTGACAATTTCAGGAAAAATTTGTTGGGGTAGGGGCAAGATTTTGGGTATTTTCAGTCACGTTTAACTTTCCTTGTTTTTCTAAACAATGATTTAAGACAACTAATGAATCGCCTACAACCATTAACTGGCATATCTACAGATATATTCCATAGCGTTGACATATTAAGAGTGAACTATGGACAAATCTGAAATGTTGAAAATTCCCATTTTTCATGAATTTTGGGAGAAATAATGAGTTTTAGTCCACCAATGGCTGTTAAAATAACCAATCATGATGTAATTCATGCAACATTGTCATATACAACACACGTTTTACGTGTTCTGGTTATTTTCATGCGAACATGGACAAAAAAATTTTAGGGAAAATTTGTTGGGGTATGGGGTAAGATTTTCGGTTTTCAAAGTCACATTAAACACTCCTTGTTTTTTTTAAACAATGTTTTAAGACAACTAATCAATTAATTGGCATATCTGCAAATATATCCTCCAGATGTTTTGTATATAACGATATGAAAGTGAACTTTGGACAATTGGTAATTTTTATGCGGAAATAGACAAAAAATTGACAATTTTAGAGTAAATTTGTTGGGGTAGGGGTAAGTATTTATGAGGTATGATGTTTATATTACATAAGAATGGCCATTATTTGCAATGGTTGTAAAGCAAATGTAATAAGTTTTCATTTGATACCTATTTAAAATGATACTTAAAATTTACTTAAAAATAATATTAGGCAAAAGAAAGATAAAACCTATTAAAAAACGAAAATTTTCAAAGATCCATATATTTGGTGTATTTGAAAATACAATTTTGGTCATTTAAAATATGTTAGCATCGTCGTAACATGTTTCATATTATAGTTTCAATGAAAATATCAGTTTATTTTCGTCAATATTTCATTGGGGTAGGGGTACATTTTATTTCCCTATGGAACGTATTGTGCATAGAAATTGTAAAACCGTGGGTTCTTTATAAAGCTCATACAATAAGCCTCGTTTTTTTATAACTGGGAAGCATATGGTGAACTTTTTTAACAACTGAAAGAAAAACTTGAACAAAAAACGCAATTTTCCTAAATTTCGATAGGTGGGTCTAAAAATTGGCCTAATTCCACAAGTGCGTGCAGGTAATGCTCGTGTTAACACGTTTTATTTTAAAGAGGGGATGTATGCGGACTTAAAAAAATGGGTGGGGTTCGGAAGGGGGTGCACGGGGGGGGGGGGGGGGGGGGGGGNGGGGGTTTTCCAGCCAATGGACTATAAGATTTAGGTGAACAATCATTTAATTTTGAATACTGATTAATTGCGATGTATTCTGATTATATACAGATTTCTAAAATACAAAAGTTTAGCAATAACGAGTCCGTAAAACGTCTTAGTTTGAACTTTTTCATCGTTAAGTTAATTAGAAAAATATATTCAAAAGGAGTCATATAATTATACATTCAAATAGTCAAACTAGACATTAGAAAAACTACAGAACCTTGGCAGCCGATATATCCTGCAGAGCTTCCGTCTTTTCACATTATGAAATCATAAAGCACAAGGTACGATAGAAAATCGGAACAACCAAAGTTTTGAGAATTCGTCCGGTTACAAAACCGTAACTGATACAATGATTAAAAACACTGCAGAAACTGCTTTAAGAAGCTGAAAATTACTGGAAGGCGAGAATGACGTATATATCGAATTTTCTGCTAAAAAAAATCGAAAATTACAAATCCAGGCAACTAAACCGATTAATTGAGAACTGATGTTCCTGAACAGGTATTAATAGGAGACCTTCTCTTACTAGTTCGTGGACGCTAATTCCTTCGACAATGGACAGTGTATTTTTTTCTGCCAAAATTCAATTAATTAGATAAATCTCGTCGTGGTTCCATAAACAATTAAGTTGTTAATAGTATCCCTCAAACGACTTGTCTTACGAATTATTGTAGTAGATTTAATTTGGTCAGAAACAACATCAACGGGAATATTTCATGCCAAATAGTTGCATTCTAACCACATTTTCATAGTTTTTCAGAAAAGTTTGCGCAACTTTGAATTAAACAGACTTGCATGGTGATTAAAGATATATTTTGCTATATATTTAAATTGTAATTCTCAAATTAAAGTCCAAAAACATATTGATTAAAAAAGATCAGATTACTGAAAACGGATTTCGTGAACGATCATGTTAATAAATAATAGGTCGAAAACGATTTAATTAACGTTATAGCAAATTCGTGTGTTCTGTGCGAAAAACAAATGTTTTAGGGTGGCTTACTTATCACATTTTTTTAATTTGTATCGGAACTCCTCTGATTTTTCTCTCGTTCAAAGGCTTAAAGAATTTTGTTCACGAATCCAAACTTTTTGCTTAGTACAAATAGGCTACTTAAAGTTTTTGTATATATGTGTGTCTTCATTTTCTTTTCTGTGCCGTGCTCATGTTGAGTCTTTGTTTCTTTGTTTTTCCGACGTTGCCATTATCCTTGGATTCTTCGTTTTAGACTTACGGTTCGATTCTCACTTTCTTTTCTTATTTCACGAATGTCACCTACAGGTCAAATTTAGACAAGTTTTCATAAAATTCTTGATGTAAAGTCCTACCTTTTCGACAAAAAATAGTCCTGATGTTAAACTATCCAGAGAAATCCATTTCCGCCTATTTTTTAATGTGTTGTATCTCCGTTAAAAGCACAAGGATCTATATATTTCTTTTAACCATTTCATTAAGTCTACAATGCTTAATCGACTAAAGTAAGTTTCAAGAAATCCTCGAAATAAACAACATCAGGTGTGAGCCTCCTTCAGAGACCTCTCATTCAGAAACTTGCAATATCTAAAATTAGGGAAAATATGTTTAAAACTAAGTAGTATCTCACTCTTGCATTGCTCTGTCCTTCTCTGATTTTGGCTTCTATATTTTGATCCTTTTGGTAATTTGTTCTCTATCAGCTATTACACATATTTTAGTGATTTCCAAATGTTCTGATTTGATCTCAATAAGGTGACACAAGTTGTCGAAATACTCATATGCAGTAACTTCGATATATAGTTTCTTATTTTGAAGCCTAAATTGATGATCAACTGTGCTATATTCCTCGCAAAAGAAGGTCATCCAGAATTCACAACTGTGCTATATTCCTCCCAAAAGAAGGTCATCCAGAATTCAAAATTTATAACGCGAACTTTTCTGTACTATATACATATATATTACCCTATATCACAGGGCTGTCGAGGCATATTTTATAAAATGTAGATCATTTGCATTTGATATTTTACTTACTGAAGCCAATGGCGGATTTGGGGCTGGGGCGGGTGGGGGGGGGGGGGGGGGAGGCTAAGCAGAAAGTCTGGATCCGAAACTGGCAGACGATGTAATTTGGTCAGAAACAACACCCAACGGGAATGTTTTATGTCCTATTTGATAGGTTGGACATACTCTCAATTTATCATTTTTCATCTGTTGTGCATGCTTTTATTGATAAAATAAACAGTACATATGTGATGGCACCAGCAGATCCATGATTCAAAAAAGGAGTACCAATGGGGATCAAGTAGATTTTTTGTCAATTTTTGCCTTATTGCTGCAATATATTTTTTAACGATCCAAAACAGGGGAACCCCAATCTCACTCTAGATCCGCCAATGGTTGGGTACAAAAGTTCAAGAACAAAAACAAACCACAGTTAAAATATGCCCACTGTGACAGTAACATGAATTATAAGCAAAATTACAGGAGCTTCAATTTTGATTTTCAATATACTCTACTCAATATAGATAAAGAGATATGATTTTAGTAAAATACTTGCATGTTTACATTGCATTGTAATATACTTGTCTTGTGTTTTAATAATTATAAAAAGTAGACTATTCCGTTTAAAAGCCTGACTTGAAATAACTGATATATATACAAATTAATGGTGAATCATCCTGTAAACATTACAGCTGATATGTTACATTAAAAAAATATATAAATAGGTGAAATAATATTTGATAAATTTACCTGAGTCAGCTACGATGCTTATAAGGCAATTGAAACTGCGTGGGTTTGTAGCAATGTTCACACNGATCAAAGTGTTAAAGCTGAGACGACAAGGAGTGAATGCGAACGGAAACGGGGGGTTAAGTCATCAGAAAAGCACAGGGAATATCATTTGGAGCGCCTGATGACACCTCAGTTTTTATAGGGGTTAACTGCTAGTGCTTTAGTTTTGTGGCGTTCTTGTTCATTTTTGTTTATTTGTTTTGTCTTTGTCATGCTGTCTCAATTCGTGTTGCTGTGAATTGCCGTGATGTTGGATTTATGATTTTAGAATTTCCCCTTTCCATGTTCTTGCTTCGGTATTCGTTTGCCGGTGTATTGTACTGATCATTTGTTAGACGGAATAATCTGTCGTTTACAAAGCTACTTCTATCATTCTTTGTTTACATTTTACTGATCTGACTTTTTATTAAAATAAAAATAAAAAGTCAGATCAGTAAAAGATAAACATAGAATGATAAAAGTAGCTTTGTAAACGACAGATAATTCGCTTCAAACAAATGATCATTTCAATCATTTGTTTGAAGCATGTTGCTGCCTTTTCTCATTTTCAAAATTATCAATACTTAAACAGCTTGAAGCATTAGACAATTCAGACATCAGGGCTTAATTATTAATGATGCCGTATTTGTAGTGCGTGTACATCGTTCACGGACAAAATCTAATAACAATCGTTCATGAACAGAAAGTATAAAACCATTGTTATTCACCTGATGTATTAACTTATGTTGAACAAAGTATTGCATTTTGTCAAGAGTATTTATACTGTCGCTTTGATATTTATATCAAAAAAATATTGTTTATAGTTGGAATTTGAAGAAAATCACGACCAAGTATCATATTTCTTTTGTGGCATCTTGTTTCTGACCACACGTTTTCTTCATGAAAAATTATTAACATGGCATTCAAATGGAACTGAGAAGAGATAATTCATTTCTATTGCATACAATAGTTAAAAAAGGTCATTCCCAAGAGGAACCAAGAGTTGGTGTAAAAAATAATCGTACACGAACTAGTAACACAACAGTTCAAGAACCAAATTCTCCAGTTGATATCAATTCACTAGCCACTATTCTCAATTAACCCCCCCCCCCGAAATCTAAAATGATAAACAAGTTATCGAACTTTTGAAAGCTGAAGTATTGTAAAATACCCCCCTGTTCGCAAGAATATAAGGCTTGGGTCTCGTAACTTCGCTTACGCTTACTCGCTCCCGGTGTTCCATATTCTGTCTCACGGGTTGATATTTTACCAAAGATAGCATTCAAAAGTCCGAATTATTTGCAATGTTGTAAGGGAATGCAAATAATCTTTCGTCGAAATGTGGAATTTTTATAGTCCATACTGAAATTTTGAAAAAAGTTTCAAAAGGGTCATTAGACTATTTTCAAATTATTTCACAAACTTAATTTTTTTTACTGACATCTATGAAAGCTTTCAAATATTTTACAATACCATCAAGACTTTTACATACATATAAGTACCATATTAAGGAAAAAATGTGCCCATTACTTTTGTTTATTTTCCCATTTTCCCAATTTTAAAAAATGTACCCTTCATTAGTTGTACACAAAAAAAAATTAAAATATAAATTCAAAATATTGGAGTACTCATGTGCTATATTAAGTTCACATACTACATTAATTTTACCTGTTGATATCCTTCTTTCCAGAAATGTTATGATCATGCTCTACAATCCCAAACAATTGGATAATCTCTTGGAATGGTTCTTTACTCCATATCACAGGTGGAAATGAAAAAGAGGAAAAAAATGTTTTTTTAAGACGCATGCAAGAACAAGACGTTGAAGTTTAATATGTTTTTCAGGCGTTGGATTTCACACATATATGGATACACTGTGCAAAACAATGATCACGTCACCGTGAAAAATCATGTTTTTATGCGTACTATGTTAATTATTTTTACTTTAATCAAGAAAATGGGGGTAATAACAAAATTATTGAACAGAATTGTCAAGAGCCAAAGTCCAAGAAACAAAAAAAAACAAAGCAGGATGAAAACCACAAGAAAATTGTCGATTGCAATGGTCCTGACTTGGTACAGACATTTCAAAAGAAATTGTGGGTTAAACCAGTTTTATGGCCCGCAAAACCTTTTCTTCCATTGCGGTAGCGTCAGGTAAGAACTCAACTGCAATTGCTAATGAAAGACATAGACAGTCAAATGAAAATTATGATCATCCCAGTATTAAATAAAAAAAGAATCTTGAATCACAGTTTGGACGGAAACTACAAATTTTTCCACAAGGGATTGATATCTATTCAAGAATCTTTTTAATGGCCGTACGAGACGGAACATTTAAACTTGAATAAGGTTTTTATGACTATCTTGGTGTAAGAGTCATTTGAAAGATGTGATTAACACAATCTTGAGAACAGTAAACCTAATTTCGTTAATATTTTGTCTGTTTATGTGTAGTACATTTTTATACTAGTCTTGTTATATTTCCTATTGTGTAAGTTTATCTAAGCAAGACAAATTAATGAAAAGGATAACAGGAAACGTGTACATTGTAGGTGTTTACTGCTATCCTGTGTTTGTAATTCTACAATTTCATGCTACAATCCACAGTAGACCTACATGAGCAAAACACAAATAAAGGACAAAAGACTAACGTAAACAACAGGCAACGGATGACAGCGATAGTAAGAACATATTTTCTGTTAGTTTTATATTTATGGATGATAATTTCTTTTAACTGTCTACGACCTTTCAATGGCGATTGCTGTTGGGTTGCTACCGTACACTACCGCAATGGAAGGGAGATTTCTCTAGCCGTAAAACCGGTTTATCCCGCCATTTCTTTTGAAATGCCTGTACCAAGTCAGGACCATTGCGGTTGACTAATTTGCCGGTGGTTTCCACCTGATTTGTCTTTTTGTCTCATAGACCTCGGCTCTTGACCACTCTGTTTGGTAATTTTGTTATAACCCCCCCCCCCCCTGTTTATTGGGGATTAGTAAAAATATAGATGCAGAGTTGTTCGGCTTTTGCAATGAATCGCGGTCAAACTGAAGCTAGGGACGGTCTTGAACGTACTATGAGGTATGAGCAAAGCTTAATGCTCATGGTGACTTCAATGAAAGCGTTGCTCTGTTTGGTTTAACATATATATATGTAGACACTTTGTCTCAAGTGCATTTTCTCCATATACTTTCATTGTATATGGTAATAATATTTTTATAAATAATATCTTTGTTTTTCAAAAATAGTGCTCTGCATATCCGTATTTTCCGAACTATGAATTAAGTTTCTCATCCTCGATAACATTTAAATAAAAAAATATACATGAACCTTTTAAACCTGCCAGACTTAGTTCTATAAGCGGGACAACACTTGCTCATTACTTAATAAAATTCCGAATTTGCTGTAAATTAAGCTTCTGCAAATGGCCGTTTAAACAACTTATGTCTCTTCAGTGCATATCAAATTAAAACATTCGGAAGACCATAACCAAAAATTCGGGAAATCTGATAGGAAACAAATAACCAAAAAGAAATATCTAAAATAAAGGCCAAAATCAGCTAAGAATTGATAATTTTGTTACTGGATTAATTATACTTACTGGATATATTGGGGATATATTGCCAGCTAATTGTTAATACGTTGAACATAAAAAAAATCATAATATCGAAAGCAGATAATGCATATAATGAAAATTTTGAATGTTTCATTTAATATTGTAATATTTGAAAAGTTAAAGTCGTGAAAAGTTGGTAATTTAAGTTTTAGAATATATAATATCATGAACATATATAGACAATGAAATTGAAGGTCGACCTGTTTTAGTTTAACTTTTACAACAAAATCATAAATAAACATTATATAAGTTTTATCGAAACAAAAATGAATTTCAGTATAACAATAACTTGTAACAGAAGATTGTGTGCATAAATAGGGAGACATGCAGTGCCAATGATATGCTATTGCTAATGCAAACGTTATACATTTTGCTATGAAAAGCGCGTGCATAAGTAAAGCTGAGTAAAACAGTATGTTGTTAAATCTTTATTTCATATTGTTTGTATTTATATCGTTTAAAACAGACATCATATTACACGATACATCAAAAACCGTTCGAGAATTAATGTATCAGCTTGACTGAACTTGTAAAGCTTCAAAAGAAAATGATACACCAGAACTCGACGTTTTATCAGACTTTATCGATATGTTATTTTCTTTTGAGTTATCAACCTTTGAGTTCGATGCATGTTGGATATATACTTTACTAGACGGGTTAAATTTGTCGTGTAATACGGACTCATTTAATTGTCAAGTACTACAAAATCTAGTTCAATGAAAATCACAATAATATGAAATATTCATTTGCAAACATTTAAACTAGTGTTTCAAGAAAATACTAAGATATCATTTTACGTACAAAAAATACATGAAATTGCAATACTGCTGGACAAAAATATATAATATATGTCACAAACAACACTACAAATCACATAACATTTATCTTTATTAATGCAAAAAAGAGAAACAATTCCACTTAGGAACTTAAGCATACAAAACATAACATACAAACAAACATAACATTAAAAACAGATGTCAACTGTGACTATATGATACTATTATCTGATGATCTGTATTATCTGATTTCTAACTTCATTTCTAAATAACTCAATACACGAGTTACTGTAATTTTAGTTTAGAACTGTAGATAGCCATTTCGACAACTCGTGTCTCTTCGGTGCAAATAATTCCATTCGGAAAACCATAAACCGAAACTTGCTTAAAACTGATAAGGAACAAATAGCCAAATAGAATTGAATCATCTAAGTATAGAGCTTTGCTCTATATACTTACATATATACAGTGTAATGTCATTCGAAATGGTTTCAAAGGAGCTACATGTTGGGTTGTATCCTGCTACACATAAAAATGCCACTTCTGACCACTGACTTGTAGTAGTATATGACAACACTGACTGCCGCATGTATTGACAGTCGTTTTGTGTAGCATCGTCCCATATTATGTCATTCTCTGATGGGTAATCTATGAAATTGTCATCTTGGTGATTTCTCTTATAGCACCAGTTGAGAGCTATTGTTGGACTACCAACAGTAACATTGCAAGTCAGATTTACAGTCATACCCGGAAATAATATGCTGCAATCGTTTGGACTTATTACCAGGTCATTCATAGATGCTTCAACTGAAAATGAATAATGCTAATCTTGCCTTTAAATACATATATGTATAAAGGCCCGGCACCTGAATCGGTTTTCAGGGGCTTCGGCTACAGAGCTGCCAGGCGCGTCCTCAGTTGATGGCTAGGGGAATGCCCTGTCTATGCGGGGTACTCAGAGCCTGACCGCGAACCATTGTAGCCAAACTGTTTGGAGAAACGCCACGCTCTATGCAGTATAAAGATCCCTTATATATTTCTCGAAAGAGTGCAAACGCACTGGGTGTCGTATGGAAGGCTAAATTTCCTGCCCGTACCCGTTTCTCCCCTTTCAAGTGGCAATCAAAAGTCGTTGCCCCCCTTCCCGGTTGTCCTGTCAACGTATATTTGTTCCTCATAACAAAATTTCCTTTGGAACAAATATTATAAACATTGACATAATATTTGTTCCTTTGGAAACAATTGCTATATAAGGTTTATTCCGTAAGGAACAAATATTATAATATTTGTTCTATTGGAACAAGCATTCTATAATACTTTGTCCTTTTGGAACAAATATTATGAAGGAACAAATAGCGCAAGCCAGTTCCTTCCACCTTTATTTCTTTCTTCGTTTTCTTGCAATTTTTTTGAATTGATAAAAATTTGTTCTCGTCCTGGTATAGCTGAAATATTGCTCATTGGACGTTAAACTCGAACTAATCAATCAATTAAATATAAAGGAAACGTTCCGGCTTTTTTTAAAGATCTTCTTACCCATTTTATTTTGCGTATTCATTGAAAATAAAGAGTCGAAAATTTGATCATTACATGTGTGACAAGTACTCACTCTTCCAGGGTACATTGGAATACTCATATTTTTCATTTAGTTTGTGTCGCAGTCGTGCGCGCCCCAGACATACAAATAAATCTGCATGATGAATACATTCTCGCAATTCCAAATATGCCCTTTGATGGTTATCATCATGGATAGAATATAGTTTTAAAAGTTTGAAATTGATATTTTAATGAGATAAAACATTAAAAAGTGTTTATTAACTTTTAAGACTCTTGCTTTTGAAAGAACCTCTTTTTTTATTTTTTCTCTGAGTTCGAACAGAGTGTTTTAAATTTGTATATATATCTTCTTCAAACTGAGTACGTTAACATCCTAAAAGAAATAGTTGTATCAATGTGAAAAACAATATCGCAATTACGACGATAAAATCGGAGAAATTCGAAAACCTGTATAACTTCAAAAGTCTGATGAGTGACAATGAGTACAATTCAAAAAATTGAAATAACACATTTCAAGAGAAAATTGATAACCAATTGCTTTAATTACTAATTCAAAATTATATGATGAAAGAATCAAAACACTGAAATAACATATTTCAAGAGAAAATTGATAACCAATTGCTTTAATTTCTAAATCAAAATTATTTGATAAAGAATCAATACTTCAAATTGAAGCTGAATCTGTGGATTTTTCTGAGTTTTGACCTGGATATACTCGTATGACAAATACAGCAACAATTCAAACGCTCTTTAATTGGGGTCATAAAAAAATTACCGAACAGAGTTGTCAAGAGCCAAAGTTCATAAGACAAAAGGACAAATCAGTTGGAAACTACCGGAATAATTGTCGACCGAAATGGTCCTGACTTGGTACAGGAATTTTAAAAGGAATTAGGGGTGAAATCGGTTTTATGGCGCGCCAAACCTTCCCTTCCATTGTGGTAGTGTCTGGCAACAACTCGACAGCAATTGCCATTGAAAGGTCGTAGACAATTAAAAGAAATGATCATCCAAGTATTAAAAAAATGAATCTTGATATAAGAGTTCGGACCGAAACTTCAAATTTTTCCACAAGGGACTGATATCTACAACTTTTAATGATCGTATGAGGCGGATTTTTTTTAAGTTAATTTGATTGAGAATTGATGAATGTGAACAAGGGGAGAATGGCTATATCATCGTAAATCCCTGAATGCCTCCAACATCCGATGTTCTTAAATTTAATATTTAAAGATACATCTTCTTTTATGCAAAAACCATGGTCATCCTCCTTAATATTTCTTTGTATTAATGTTATCATTTTTATTTTTAAAAAATGAAGAAAAAAATTTAATTACCTGTAAAATCAACAATTTTGTTGACACTGTAAGAAAAAGTGTTGGTGATCATCCCGTCGATTTGGCACTTATACGTTCCGTTATCTGAACACACTATCCTATCTGGTGGAATTCTGAATACCAGGTTTGCTAAATTTGCCGGATAAATAACTGATTCACTAACATCGGCTCTGCTTTCCAGATCTTGGTCGGACCAGACTATGCGACGATAGTTATTGTTGATTCCGGCTGATGATGAGTAGGCAACAAGAACAATGTCGTGAATAATACCAACATCCGATTTAATTTTCGATAGTTTTATTGAGTAGACGTGAGATGCTGCTGTCTTCAGTTTGCAAGAAATGTTTAACATTTCCTTTTTGTATATGATGCTTTCTGGAATTTGAAAACTTATTGACTCGCTTTCTTCACAATAGCCTACAATGAATAATTAACTAAAAGATATGAATAAAGAAATATTTGTCGTTTCAAACAACAGCTGATAAAATACCGAAGGAACAAAGATTTGATAATAACAAAAATTGAAGTCCAAAGACATGGACAAAACGAGAACACAGAAAAGAACAATGACGTTAGACAGCTACGAAACACACAAAAAAAAATAAAATAAAATAAAACACAACATTCAAACCCAAGGCAGTCGCAGTGTGAAGTCCCATGAAACTGAGAGTAATATCATATGCTCCGGAACTGGAGCGTGTCCTGATCTGTTAACAGAACCCATCACCCTGTCAGCAAATAAGTAAATCTAGGCGGTAAATGCAAATCTGGGAAGACGTAAATCTAGCTGAAAATGTCCGCTTTCATGTGGGAGGCCAGCACGTTATATCTTTCAATGATGTTATGGTGACGGCCATAGAATTTCTTGAGGGATGAAAATAATATTATCGAGCAAAGTTAAAAAAAAAAAGTAACATGACCCATTGAATTGTTTCCACAAGATAATGTCATATTCTATTAATTCCAGATGATAAGCATATATAACTTTGATTTACACGTGTAATGGTACAACTTAAGGTATTTTAGAGGGTGTGGACAGGGTTAAGTGAGACCGGTAGAAATGGGGTGGGAGAAAGGACTGAGAAAGGGTTCGGGAGAAAGGAGAAAAAAAAGAAAAGAAAATGAAAGGGAGACCGGGAGAGAGGAAAGAGGGGCGGGAGAAAGACACCCCCTGTCCGCCCCCTCACTTTAGTACATGTTTTACTTAAGTTTCTTATTCTTTTATATAAAAGGAAATTATACTTGCATGTAACAACTAAATTCCAAATTATCATTATCCGTAGAATCATTATGAAAATACTTGCTCATATTGTTAAATAATTCGACGTTATTTTAAATGTACGGATATTTATGGAAAACCCTAATAAATAACTTTTTTGAAATACGTTTTAAAAGAGAATAATTTAAGTTTGACAAAAATTGACATGTTAGGGAAGTATTTCGGAAAGGCCATTTACACTCGGTATTGAAAGAGGAAGTCTTATATTTTAATTTCCTAAGTTTTTCATAAGTTCAATTTAATCTAACTTGTTTATATTCTTTTTGATATTATATCATTTCATTTGGGGAATGGAAGGGGGCGTTGTAAGCTATAGGGCATTATGGATGTGTAACTTAATTCATATAATGATTTTGAATGTTTATATTCAAGACATGACGAAAACAAAATAATTGAGTATGAGTATGCGTATACTTAGAAGAGTTCAGTCACGGCTGGAAAACTCGATGGTCTCAACGGAATTTTACTACCCGGAAGTTAATTATTACAAAGTAAGACCCTGTTTTAAAAAAATCGGGGAATGTCACTCCATGTAAAACTGGTCAAAGATCGAAAATATAACTAAAACCATATAAAAGTATGCTTTTTAAGACAGAAATCTTATTTTTTGTAGTCAGCGACTTCGGGACGATTGTAAAATCCGGACATAAAGAAAAAGCTAATTTACCGTTGTTATTTAAAAAAAGAAAAGGGTTTTTGATTTATTAAAACCTATTTTATAAATTTATATGGAGTGACATTCTTTGATTTCTGGATCTGCACTTATTAACTGTATAAATCACAGATTTCCGGACGCCGAATTTTTGGTTGAGACCATCGAGTTTCCCAATCGTATCAGTAACATTTTTTTTTTCAAAATAAAATTTGGATTTTCTTTCAGTCTAATTAAAATTAGATCTACCAATTGTTCCTTACAGTCTCTGCATGGATGCAGTGACTGTAGGGAACAATTGACAGGTCTAATTTTAATTAGATGGGATTTTCTTTTAGTTTTAAATGAAATGATTGAGAGAATATTGTGAGGGGCGCGCGTCCCTTAAAACAGGGAAACATTAATTTTTAGAGTTAAATCGGGATTTTGGCCAAAATTTTCTTTAAATGTTTGCACTTTGGCGATATTTTGCGATATTTTTGCAATGACGCCTACCATTAATTTTAAATCCTGCATCCGCCCCTGAAGATTTTGACGTGAAAAATAATTTATTTGGCATGAGAAATGCGGAATTGTCACATCTGTCATTAATTAATATTAATGCATCATAATACATTTGCTTTTTCCATCAATCAAGTCGCTCTGTAATAACGGGATTCCTGTGTTCAGCACTACTTTAGAACCGATTCAGTAAATCTGCCCCATCCATAAGTATGTGACGCATTGTATATCTGATTTAAAAAACGCATTGTCATCCAATGCTAAACATTGTAATACTAGTATTCATACACAATGTTAGCAATTTGTCATTTTTTACAAAGGAACCGTTAGGGAATAGTCATTATTTATAAGCTGGGGTAGGGTAATTTAGGGGGGGATTTGGAAAGTGGTTTCAATTTGAAGGTTGAAAATTCAGAAGGTACTCTTTGGGGGATAATTTTTTAAATAAGTTTTTCCGTAGCACCTGATGTAACTCTGATTTTGAGAGTTCACACTGTTTGTGTTTAAATTTTTTGTGTTGTATTTGTAGTGTTTGTGTGTTTAGTGGACATGTTCTAGTGCTGCTGATGAGGAATAAATTTCCGAAATGGCCATACAGCTCATTAAAATTATCGCAGTTGGAGTTGACATATATGTTATGGTCTCATGTTCATTTACTCCATATCCTTTCGTAAAATATGTGGTGTCTTTGGTCTTCCGTCCTCTGGTGTTCTTGCTTTTGCTTTGTCTCTGGATGTTAATTTATGTAATCTGGCGCTTTGTTCCTTCGGTATTCTACTGCCGTTGCCATAAAAGTTGCATAATAAACCCGAACTAAATAATCCTAAATTATTGGCGGTCAAAGGACATAGTGGACACTGGCACCGGTCCGACTAGTGATGATGATTTTCCTCAAAATTAACAAAAACTTCTGTCTTTTTTTCTGTTTTGAAAATGTTCAATCAAAATACAATTATGATTTTCTATTTTTTTTTCAAACTGATTGTCTGTAGTAAACACTAAAGATACAGATATAAAAGAACCAGCTAGACTGTATATAAGTTGACAATTAAAAAAATAGTTGAAAACTGATAGGGGTGTCTTAATTTTTTTACTAACCATTTGCGAGGGTTCAAAAATGTTTTTGTCGATTGAAAGGGGGTCAGATTCTCGACTCAGAAATTTGTGAAAAATTACCCAATCCCCTGATAAATAATGACTATTCCCTTAGTTATTGGGAATGAATCAGTCATAATATCACACTGTTTGACCCAGTGGAGAAGTTCAAGCTGGGACACATTTATTGAATCGGCTGTATAACATATTATGTAAAACGCTTGCGCAATCCTTAGATAAAGTTAAAACATATGCATGCTAAAATATGAGAATGCGGCAACGTCCTAAAATACATTTTGCATTGCTAAATAATAGTTTTTGCAAAGAGTATCAGTCAATGTCTTCTGGTTTAAACTTAAGGTAATAGTAACTAGAGGCTCAGACTCTGAGCCTGTATCGCTCACCTGACAAAATGCTGAAGCAGGGTTTTCGATGTTCTGCATGATGGCCATGTTTTTATGTGAATTTCCCATAGGGCCAAAATAAACTATGTTCTGTGCTGGCGGCCATGTTTTTTATTGGATCCAAATGAAATCAGCAATCTTTGTTTAGGACCTTCAGTTCATCATTCTTGTAAAGTTTGGTTGAAATTGCTTCAGCGGTTTCAGAGCAGAAGGAGAAACTGTGAATTTTCCCATAGGGTCCAATGTTAAACCTAAGTTCTGAGGTGGCGGCCATGTTTTTCATCTGATCGCAAGGAAATAAGCAATCTTTGTAAAGGACCTTCCATACATCATTCCTGTAAAGTTTGGTTGAATTTGCTTCAGTGGTTTCAGAGCAGAAGACCAAAATGTGAATTTCCTATAGGGCCAAGTTTAACTATCTTCTGTGCTGGCGGCCATGTTTTTTAGCGGATCAGAACGAAATGAGCAATCTTTTTTGAGGACCTTTAGTACATCATTTCTGTAAAGTTTGGTTGAATTTGCTTCAGTGGTTTCAGAGGAGAAGAAGAAAATGTGAATTTCCCATAGGGCCAATGTTAAACTATGTTCCGCGGTGGCGGCCATGTTTTTTATCGGATCGGAACAAAATGAACAATCTTTGTTAAGAACCTTTAGTACATCATTCCTGTAAAGTTTGGTTGCATTGCTTCAGTGGTTTCAGAGGAAAAGAAGAAAATGTCAATTTTCCCATAGGGTCCAATGTTAAAACTAAGTTCCGCGCTGGCGGCCATGTTTTTTATCGGATCGGAACGAAATGAGCAATCTTTGTAAAGGACCTTCCATACATCATTCCTGTAAAGTTTGGTTGAATTTGCTTCAGTAGTTTCAGAGGAGAAGATGAATATGTGAAAAGTTTAACGGACGACGGACGACGGACGCCAAGTGATGGCAATAGCTCACACTGACCCTTCGGGTCAGGTGAGCTAAAAAGTAGATATGCCCATCGGTCAGGTGTGAATCTAGTAAATCATCGTCAATTTCTAAACAAAATATGCGACTCCCGATAAAGCATATTTTAAATGAAATCAATAATGTTACTTTTTCAAGAGTCGCATACATTAATTAATGAAATTTCAAGGATATTGTCGTTGACCTCGTCCGTCCGTCTGTCTGTCCGTTCGTTCGTCACTCTTTCTTGCAACGCAAACTCCTACATTTTTGGATTTAGGGTTTTAATTTTATTGTTGAATTATATGCATATTATCTATAGATGCACAATAAGCAATGTGAGCTATCTCATGGTTTCTACTTTGATGAATTTCCTTGACTGAAAGACTCATATTTGTTTTATTAAAGCATATAATCTTATATTTTGGCCAAGGTTTAAAGAACAAAATTCTGAATAATTACAATTCTTAAATATTATTCTAATATTGGTCAATATCCTGGACATCTCAACGAGCACTTTTTTAATTCTACTTAGCAAAAATACTTTTAGAATTTGTTTCGATGATTTCAAATATATTCTCAAATTTGATTTAAAAAATATTTGATTCCAATGTTGGTAAATTTCCTGAAAGTCTCAAAGACCACCTTTTTTTTGAGTTCTAGCAACTAGAATTGAGAATTTGTTTCTAATGGAACAAACATTTTCTCTCGTCCGTGCGAGACCTACAAATGAAGTCAAGGACGTTAAACACCTCCCAGTTAGTTAACATTTTCTTTAATTGGATTTCAAAAATATGGTCATTTTTCTGATAAATGTAGTATCACTGACCAATTTTAATCGACTGACCAATTTAATGGAATTTTACCTAGCAACCAAACTTTTAGAATTAAGTTTTGTTTGAACAATTATTTTCACTTATTGGATTTTAAATATATGTTTTTTTATTCCAAATTTGGTAAATTTGATGAAAGACTTCATTTGTTTTAAATTCTACTAAGCAATCATATCATTATTTTTTATTCTACTAAGCTATCATAATTATTTTTTATTTTTATTTTTTCTGTTTTGAGTAGGGCAGACATTTTCACAAATTATATTTCAAAAATATTTGATTCAAGTTTGGTATATTTCCTGAAAGTCTCAAGGACGACTTTTGTAAATTTGTGAAATAAATCTCAGCTTGAGAATTTGTTTTAATTAGAACAAACATTTTCACCAATTCGATTTCCAAAATTATTTAGTAACAGTTTGATAATTTCGTTAAAGTCTCAAAGACCATTTATTTCTTCCAATTCTATGTTAAAATCATATATCATTGAAGTCACTGTATTTTAAGAAGTGATTATCGATGACTTAAATTCAAAATGAATAGAAAAATCACGCTTTTTCTGTGTATTTGTGTCAAACAGTGAGCGCGGGGATCACTGCATGCATGTCGCTTTCGACAGTCTTCTTCTTCCTCTTCTTCCAAATCAGGAACTGGATTCACGAGTGAATGTTTAAGGTTCCGCGAAAACTTTGCGCAGTGTGGGGCAGCACAGCAGTCTTCTTCTGGCTATTTTCATTTAAAATTCTCAATGTACAGTTAAAACTATGTACAGGTGGGAGCCGATCTAGTTGCTGTCAGGTTGCGCCTTGAGGGCGCACCTGAATCCCTCTGCTGTGGTTGTAGACTTCCCACAAGTCTCTCTGTAATTTTTTTAATTTTTAATTTTTTTTTTTCTCTAAAATATTTTGCTATCAGAGAGTTCACATCGTTACTATCAAACACCCATTACTATCCAGCTGGAAAAAAAAATTACAGAGAGACTTGTGGCAAGTCACCCACGATTGCTGATGTTTCTTTTAATGGCAGTTGGTTCCAGTCCCTGATTGTTATTGCGAAGAAGGAATTGCCATAAACTTCGGTTTTTGTCCTTTCTTGGAATAGGCGATCTTTGCCTCTGGTTCTGCTGTCATTGAATTTGATATATTGATGGCTGTCTATATCGATTATTCCATTTTTTATCTTGTACAGCATGCATAGTCGGTTATTCTTTCTTCGTTCTGCCAGACTTTCCCACTTCATTGCTTCTATCATTTTAGTTACACAGCCAGGTGTTCGGTCTGTATAGTTGTTTGTTACAAAATGTGCTGCTCTTTTTTGTACTCTTTCTATGTTGTTGATATGTTTCTTGTTTGTTGGATCCCATACTCTACTGGCATATTCCAATGTTGGTTTTACCATTGAACTATTTGCTGCCGATTTTACTGGCTTGGTACAGTCGTTCAGATTTCGTCGAATGAAACCCAACGTTTTGTTTCCTTTGCCGACTGTATTCTCTATATGTCTATGGTAACACCCAGGTATTTACTTGCTTCTACTGTGTCTAGTATGTGTCCATGTAAGTTGTAAGTTGTTGGTATTGGACTTCTGTTCTTTGGTGTTATGCGGATGACTAAGCATTTCTTGGCATTAAAACTCATTTGCCATTTATCTTCCCAATCTTGTAGTGATGTTAGATCTTTCTGAAGAAGAGCGCTGTCTGCTGGGTTGTTGATGGTACGGAAAAGCAGACTATCATCGGCAAATAATTTGGTTTTGATGATTTTGCTGTTTCTGGCATGTCGTTGATGTATATCAGAAATAGTAATGTCCCAGGACAGTCCTTGAGGCACACCAGACATGACAGGGGCCTGATCTGATACTGCTCCCTCTAGTATTACTCTCTGCTGTCTGTTTTGGAGGAATGATCTTATCCAATTCTTTATTTTGATGTTGACTCCATAATATTCTAATTTATGCAGTAGGCGTTGGTGTGGCACTGTGTCAAATGGTTTTGCAAAGTCTAGTAAGATGATATCTACTTGTGATCCTTTTTCCATTTTTGCTGTTATATCATGTATGGTGACTATGAGTTGGGATTCGCATGATCGTCTTTCAGTTGCGAAATCCATGTCGAGCATCGATGAGAATTCTGTTTTTGTCAAAGTGGCCCATGATGTTGCCACGGATTATACATTTTGTATGTTCAAGTATCTTACATGTGATGGAGGTTAGGGAGACTGGTCTGTAATTGGAAGCTAGGTGTCTCTCATCCTTTTTAAATAATGGTACGACATTTGCGTCTCTCCAGTCCTGTGGTACTTTTCCAGTGTCAATAGATATTTGGAATATATCTGGGTACTCTAATAGTCCATTATTACTAATAATGGACTTCTGGTACTATGATATACACCAAGGTCTGTATTTGGCCCTAAAGTATATATGCAAGTAAACTTTTGTGCTCAAAACTTTCAAAATAATCAAGTTTTGAAAGACAATACAAATGCCTTTCAATTTTTAAAATGATTTTACATTACCTTACACTTAAATTCGAGAATAGTCAGCCATTTTCGGAAAATGGTCAATAATGGCAATTTTCTGGCATATTTTATTCTAGCAAACATCCACCAAATTCTTTGACCAGGGTGAAATGTTGCTTAGGAGTTTTCTTTGAACATTTTTTTAAATTCTGCAAAATTTTATTTTGGTTAAAGCATGCGGCCACACATCTTCGCTAGCCAAAGGTTACGATCCGCTCCCGTCTGAAGCGGAGAGGAGCGGATCGCAACCCTTGGCTAGCGAAGATGGCGGCAACATTCGTTTCAAATAAAAACTGTGAAAATATGGCAACTGAATTTTATCCAATTTTAAATGTAACAATAGGCTAGTACTTGAGCCTGCTGACACTCAAAAAATACTATTTTAGATGTAAACCAATGCATAGACAGTTTTTTTTAAACCTTCTTAAATAAAATTACAGCATTTTTTCACTTTTTTAAATTCTGAATTTTGTAGATTTTAAAGGGTCAAAATATGTTCTCAGTGTAACAAATTTCACGATACTTCGGTCTAACAGGAACATATGCACTATTTGATTTATTGCTGTGATATATTTCTGTGACAAGCAATTAAATTGGATAATAATTACTCAATATATTCTTATATTTGACATATTCGTTCAAGATTTTTTTATGAAACAATGTCCTATGGCTGTAAACTACAAATCTTCATTCAGCCCGTATTATTGCAGAGAAACATTTATTTTGTTCCCTAAACAGTTTATTTGATAGATTTATGGTCACGATTCAATTTAAGTTGATCTTTTTGTAAATGCAAGAAATTTTAAAACGCTCGCTGTTACATACAATGAATGATAAATTGCGTGATTTATGTCAGATAACTTAAAAACGCACGTTTTTTTTCCTTTTTACAATGAATTCGAATCACCGATAGAATAAGGTTTTGACCATTTGATTTCCGGGGGGGTCCTTGGTCGATTTTGTAAAAGAATAATTTAATCTTGTTACCATTGAAAATAAATATTCTAATTCTACTTCTCATGAAAATATATAATTTAATAGTATTTTTTTTGTTGCAAGCGGAAATAAATATTCTGGGGTGGCAAATGGTGAAAATAAATAATTTGTTCGAGATTTTCATGAAAATAAATAAATTTTATAGACAAAATTTTTAATCGCCAAAGCACTCCCCTGAAAATCTAATGGTCGTCCCCTAAGATCGTAAAGAGAACGTTTTGACTAAAATTTTACAGGGGGACTTTGACATATCTGAGGGTCCCTTATATATGGATATATTGCTGAGGTTGAATAAAAATGTGAAAAACACGCAAAAAGAAAATCGTACTATTTGAAAAAGGGCCGGTTAAATGGGTCTATCCAGATTATACCTTTTTAAGACCCAGTCGGGCTCTTGGTTCAAGTATGAAATCAATCGATGAGATGTAATGTGAGCTAAATGACACATGTTGGAGTGTATATGTAACGGTTTATAGTATCCGCCGTGAAATAAGATCCAAAGGAACATATTTCATAGCTCACCTAGTGAAATAATCTCCAGTTGGAAAGTATTTACTGCTCACCTGGTGAAATAATCTCCAGAATAAATCTCATAGATATATCAATAACATTTGTTCCATTTGGAGCTTATTTCACAGGGTACTATTTTGCCTTACATATATACCTTCACCTATTGGGAAAAACATATTTGCAGGTATAAGGGTATTTAAGTTTGTGTTATTCTAAAAATCTATTGTATGAAATATCAGTTAGTAACCGATAAAAACAAATCAAAGACTTGAAAAATCTCCATAGAATTAGTGAATCCAAGAAAACGAGTTTAACCCTACCGCAATTTTTGCGCCTGTCCCAAGTCAGGAATATGTTGGTCATTGGCTTGTCCTTGTCTTCTTATAAAATTTTAGTTTCTTGATATTTGGGCTATTGGATGTGGTTCGTTTCCATTGATTAATTCACTTTTTTACCCTTTTGTGGCCATTTAGGGCTTGCTATATGGTGTGAGGTTCCTCACTGTTGAAGACCGTACGGTGACACCTAGATGCTTTGTTTTGGGTCGTTATAACCTGGATATGGGATGTTGTCTCCTTGAAATGTACCCCATTTCCTCTCTTTTTCAAATTTATCTTGAGAGGAGAATTTATAATTAATCGTTGAAAATATAATTATCACACACTACTAGATAATTTTGCTATACGATCCGACGTAAAAATCAAATAACAGTTTAATCGAGCTCATAACCCTGCAATAAACAATCTAGTTATCAGCCCTTTGGGAGTGCCGGTTGCTTATCAAAAACTATACGGTACCTCAGTTTCCGTTGACTCTTTCGAAAGGATACCTTGCTAAAGGCGTACAAAAAAACTAAATGGATCCTCGTATGCATGGTATTTTTAATAGCGTAAAAAGGACGCTTTTAAGAACTATTCACCATGAAGAGGGGTTTCATTAACAGTCTATAAACACTACATTTTATTATTATTATTATTTACGGCTACATTGCTTTTATTTTTCATTTAACAGTTAAATCAATTCAGTTACCGGCAACAGAACAGAAAATGGTCCGGCAAAACATTTCACAAAAAACAATTAACAACCAACTGAACTGAATGCCCAAACCAGAGACATATAATTCGTAAAACAGAATATTATTTTTTAACCGGCGGAACAACTAATACAGTAATTTGTTTTTTTAACGGAATAGACGTAATTTTTTAAAACGATAATTACAAAACTCTTTAAATGACCATTGTATGCAGTGGCGGATCGGGGGCGGGGTCAATGTGGAGTCCCGATCCCCATTAGGTTGGAACATAAAATTCGTAGGTTTTTGGAAAAATTATTGGTAGATCCAAACCCTTGGCAGGAAGTCTGAATCCGCCACTGATTTTGAAGCAAAAAAAACAAAAACAAAACAAAAAAACTAGAGGCTCAGAGACTGAGCCTGTATCACTCACCTGACAAAACGCTTCTATGCCATGCATGACCAAAAACATAAAAAATGGTCATGTTTTTACTAATGGGTAGGGTGTTTAGGTATGTTCTCAATTAGCACCCGTGTGTTTTGTCTGATCCTATTGAAATGAGTATTTTTTGCAAAAGACCTTCTATACATTTAGTATAATTTGCTTTAATTGTTTTGAGAAAAGATGGTTAAAAGGATGGTTTTCTCATACTGGGCTCCGAATAAACTATGTTCTGCACTTGACGCAGTGTTTTTTGTTGTATTGAAATGAAATGTGAAATTTTTGTAAAGTACCTTCAGTCATCATTCCTGAAAAGTTAGGTTGAATTTGCTTCAGTGGTTTCAGAAGAGTAGATGAAAATGACATTTTCCAATAGGGTCCAATGATAAAATATGTTCCGTGCTGGCAGCCATGTTTTCTAACGGATTAATATAATTGTAACGAAATAAGCAATCTTTGTTAATTCCTTCAATTCATCCTTCCTGTAAAGTTTGGTTGAATTTGTTTCTGCAGTTTCAAAAGAAAAGATGAAAATGTGATTTTTCCCATAGGGTCCAATGTTAAACCTTAGTTCCACACTGGCGGCCATGTTTTTTATTGGATCAGAACAAAATGAGCGATCGTTGTAAAGGACCTTCCATACATCATTCCTGTAAAGTTTGGTTGAATTTACTTCTGTGGTTTCAGAGGAGTAGATGAAAATGCGAAAATTTTCCCATAGGGTTCTATGTTAAACCATGTTCCGTGCTGGCGGCAATGTTTTTCGTCGGATCAGAACGAAATGAGCCATCTTTGTTAAGGACCTTTAGTACATCATTCCTGTAAAGTTTGGTTCAATTTGCGTCAGCCTTTTCAGAGCAGAAGATGAAAATGTGATTTTTCCCATAAGGTCCAATGTTAAACCTAAGTTTCCAGCTGGCGGTCATGTTTTTTATCGGATCGGAACAAAATGAGCAATCTTTGTAAAGGACCTTCAATACATCATTCCTGTAAAGTTTGGTTGAATTTGCTCCAGTGGTTTCAGAGGAGAATTAAGATGAATATGTGAAAAGTTTAACGGACGGACAGACGACGGACGCCAAGTGATGGCAAGCTCTCACACTGACTCTTCGGGTCAGGTGAGCTAAAAAACATACGCTTCGAAACTCAAATCCCGGGCTCATACCTCCCCTCCCCTTTCCCCAATAAAAATCAGCTCTCGACTTCGCCTCGATTTGTGAGGATTTCGAGTTTACAAAAGTATGTTTAATAACGGCGCTTGCGTCATTCATTTGAATGTCATAGACACGTGGATTCGTCAAGGGGAGTTAATACATTTATGCGTATGAATATTTTGCGTCACAATATTAGAACAAAATTTGTGAAATTTTTTCGCGAAATTTAATCAAAATAATATTTAATAGATTGCATAAATATTCTTACAATAATTATGAATTTCTCAGACATGTGTTATCCATCTAAAATTATATTTAAGGATTTTACTTTATGAAACATGATGGATTATTTTTTGAGAAATAGTTTCCGGTGAAAAATGGTATATAAACTTCGGTGATTTCCCCCTTTGTATCCCTCTTCTCATATCGTGAGGTTGCCGTGTGTTGTGTGCGAAAAGTTCTCTCACACAACACTGAAACTGGAAGAAATTAAGCGAAAAAACATTTAAAAAATACAAAAAAATTGAAAAAGTAAACAAAATCATTTAAAAAAAGTTACTGAAACGGTAGGTTTGTTCCTGTACAACTTATTTCTTCTAGCATTCAACAGCGCCATATTTTAACCTCTGAAAATGACGACAATCAACCCAGCTGGAGCAAGTTACCCGATGGCTTCCCTATATGTAGGAGATCTTCACCCAGATGTCACCGAAGCTATGTTATTTGAGAAGTTTTCCACGGCAGGCCCAGTCTTGAGTATCCGTGTCTGCAGAGATATGATCACAAGACGTTCACTTGGTTATGCATATGTCAACTTCCAGCAGCCTGCTGATGGTAAGGAACCACTTGTGTTTTCTTAGGTTACGATGTGATAATCGGTATAGAGAATTCATTACAATATGTTCTTGATTATGAACAAGCGTGTAATCACATATACATAGATTTTCTGTTTCACTTTCAGTTAAAATTTTCAAAGCCCATCCCTATTATGTCAAAAGATTATAATCGTAGAGAAATCATAGTATGATGATATTCTATTTCAGACCTCAACTTGAAATGTCAGTTTGTGTATACATCGGGGATTTACGAATGCATAAAGCATGTGTTTGGTATGCAAAAATTAAATGACAGGACGCAAATTTCATGATAATATGCATCTTATCGGACTCTAGTTATATGTATAGAATCCTGCATTTGCTCATTTCCCATGAAAGAATATTATTTGAATTTCAAGATCAAGGGGAAACGCTTTGAACAATTTGTTTCTATTTCAAAATTCATTTTCAGTATTTCCTCGGATATAAACAAATACATATGTGCACACATACTGTCAGATATAAAATCGAGGAAAACAAATCTTCATGGCGAAGAGGAAAGTGGTGGCAAATGAGCAGTTGAGAGCCAAGAGGACATTGAATTTGAGAACATTATAGTTCTTGAATTACTGGAGTGACACCACAAACTTGCTCATGGCTCTACATTAAGGCTTGTCCGACTTGTCCCTACCAGTCCAAATTGGAATCGGACAAGTAAAATTTAGAACTACTTGCCCAAAGGACAAATGAAAAATTCAAATAAAATGAAATTCTTCATTGGTTGGACAAGTAACAATTCATTATGGACAAGTAAATTTTAAGTTTACTTGTCCAATGGACAAATCCAAATAAAAGTAAATGTAGAGGCCTGTTGCTTTAATTTAAGTTGCACAAATATTAACATGATACAATGAATGTTGGTCTTTGAAAATTCACCCTACCCAGACCGCACCTGAATCGGTTTTCAGCGACTCCTGACCCCAAGGGAACCCCGGGGTATAGAAATAGGACCTAGTATATCCGGCTTGCGGGGTATGACCCCTTCTAAACGTGACTGTTCCCGAGGGAACCTCGGGATATAGAAATAGGACCCATTCAGTTGTTGTGCAGGATTAATGAATACTCAACCCGTCTTTCAGATGGGATGTAAACTCAGGTCCACATGTTGGAAGAAATGCCACGCTTCCTGCACGTTTAAGAACCCCTGTAGCAAGCTCTTTTTTGGGTGATCGGCTACAAGGCTAAATTCCCCGCCCCTTTCGATTTCACCTTACTTTTCCAGTGGCAGTCGGAATTTCCCGTTCCATGACCCTTTCCATACCCCAAAGTGATTATTTATTAACAAACTTGTTCTCGTCTTGATATAGCTGAAATATTGCTCAGTAGACGTTAAACAATATTCAATCAATCAATCAGTGACTCCAGTACAGAGCTTCTGGGGGCTTCCTCAGATGGAAGATGGAGAAATGTCTCATCTGTGCGTGGGTCAGGTCATAATTGTAGCCAAACTGCAGATCTGTGGATAAATGCCATGCCCTATGCAGTTTAAAGACCATTCTTTACTTAAATTCAAGAGCAGACTAGCTGCAAGTCAAAGGTACAATGTATACATGTAACACCACTATCAGTCTCTCATAGCTGCTCCCATGTTAAATTGCACATTTTTCAAACTTTGTAGAAATTTAGCTAAAAGTTAAAATGAAGTGACACATGTCTCAACTTAAAGAGGCATCTTTCAAGAAACTCTCAGGCCAAATAAAAAAATAGGTGTGGTTCCGGTCACCCCTCTGAAAAAAATAGGGTCGGTAGGTCGGGATTTTTTTTTATTTTATTTTTTTATTTTTTTAAATCATATATAATACTTAACATGTAAATGCATTGTAACCTATGATATAAAACCATGTATTATCCCCACATTTTTATCCTAAAAATGATGTGGATACTTAAGGATTTGTCCAAGTTCCCAGATGATCGATTTTTAGTCTCAGTTCAAGCCAAACGATCGTTCTTAACACTATGTGACTTGATAAATACTATAGGTTGTTATGAAGTGGAACATTCCTAACAGTTATAAAGAGAAGGTTATTTCCACCAAAATTTATATTTTCATATCATAATCTTGAATATTTCATTAGCCGCCGTAACTTTTGAGGATGTCAACAAACCATGTGATCGGTAAAGTGTCGATATAGCTGACAATATGCTATTTATATCACATTGACTCTTGATAATATTTTATTCACAACAGATGTAAAAGAAGAGGCTTACGTCTCCTTTAAATTTATCCCGCAACAGTTTACTGTTAATTTCATAAATGTGGTTAGTAATCCTATTGCTGAGAGAATTGATCAATAGGTTGGTGTCTTTGCCTAAAATGTTTACAAAAGACATTTAAATATTCCTCAATAGGTCATTGATTTTATTTATAGGTCAGGCATTTAAATCACTTTGGATGAAGCATGGTGTTCAGCCAACCTGAACAAAAATACTCACTTTAGGAATTACTGTAAAGTACATCTCAACTATTACCTAGGTTTTGAAATATCAAGGATTAAGAGGACCGATAAAATCTTATTATAGTACTAGTAGCTTAAACAGTACATCTGGTTAATTTATGAAAAATGCTGTTTATCCTCAATTAGCCTTTCCAATAAAAAAAAAACAAGTTTGGGTGAACTTGACTTGTTTCTTGTTGAAATTTACATCAGGTAAACTGGTCCATATCCAGGACAAATACAATGAATGGGTATGTGAAATTGACATCAGGTAAACTGGCCCATATCCAGGACAAATACAATAAATGGGTATGTGAACTTTCTTGAGGTCAAACTTTTTGAGGAACCTTTAGTGTACATTCAGTAATAGAAAAATTGTTGTAAATCAAATTCTTCTTGCAGATAATATTACTATTTACACTCTCATTATAATTTATTTTCTGTTGCCCAAATATATATGTTTATTTATGTTAAGGCTGGCTGAACACCTCTCTTAATCAAAATGGATTTTAAATGTCTGACCTATAAATAAAATCAATGACCTATTGAGGAATATTTAAATGTCTTTTGAAAACATTTTAGGCAAACACATCTACCTATTGATTGAATGTAACAACAACTGATTGACAGACCAGTATTGTGAAAGTAACTGTAATAGGCTTTGAAGCCTCTGAAATATTAAATAACATGTGAAATAAATACGGATACGACAGTCCGCGCTGAACTCTTTCCGAATTTATGATTGCACGAAAACTTCCTGATGGGAAATAACTTCAATTTTCGCGGCGTTTGAGCTCGTTTCTCATCAAATACTTCATAAAAAGGTTCCGATAAAGTAAATAGTTGATAAACTATGATAATACCGATTTACAGTTTCAAAATAACTACGATCTTGCCGCTGATCCCTACTTAAACTTTGTCAGTAAAAAGTGGCCATAAAAACTAGGGTTGGTCGTTTTATTTTTATTTTTTTTTTTACTTTTTGGGTGAAAAAAAGTCTAGGGTCGGCAGGAAAAAATAGGGTCGGTCGGGTGACCGGAACCACACCTATTTTTTTATTTGGCCTCATGAGAAAATCAACCCCCCTTAACTTGTATATTAGAAAGAACTGGTTCCCGGCAGTGAACAACACAAGGATCGGTTCTTCCAGTTTGAATTTTACATAAAAATTACTCTGCTGCCCATGCCTATAAAATGTTTATTTCTTGGCGAAATTATATAAATTTAGGATCAAAAGTAGCCTTACAGTATAAACTTTTCAATTAAATAGGATTCAGCTGCTTGGCGTGACTTAGTCATTTTTCCCTTTATTGATCATTGAAAATTTTGTCGCACTTTTCTCAGCTACTGCCATGACTGTTGGGCCAATTTTATTTGTATAGGAAATCAAATCACTTCTGCAAGATTTAATTTTTCAACTAGGTGGCATGATGGTGCTGTAACAAAAGTCTTCCCAAACTTTTCGAAAAAGGCCACCCTGGGTCGAAAGAAAACATGATAAAGATGGTCTGTAAGTCCAGCTAGATTGGTGACTGGAAAACACTGAGGGTTGACATATATGTGTATGTGTTACTGTTTTCTTTTGGAATTTAGTTGCATTAATGTTCATCTTTTACTTACAGCTGAAAGAGCTCTTGACACTATGAACTTTGACACAATTAAAGGTAGACCAATAAGAATCATGTGGTCGCAAAGAGATCCATCTCTTAGAAAATCTGGTGTTGGCAATGTGTTCATCAAGAATCTTGACAAGAGTATTGACAACAAGGCTTTGTATGATACCTTCTCTGCTTTTGGAAACATTCTGTCCTGTAAGGTAAGTTCAAGGTCAAGTATTACTCTGATACACCAATACACATTCATTTGTACATGTATAAATTGGTAAATGTGGTATGAAAATATATGTTGTGCAATGGTCACAAATTAACAAACATGAACAAAATGAAATGGTATAGTGGGTCGCAATTAAGAAGTGAAAATACACAAAATTTTGAAAATTATGTATGAAAAGGAAAAAGAGTACCAAAGATTTCGACCAGTTTGTCTTCTTCTACGTGCGACTTGGCAGAAAATCTAAAAACAAAAGGACATGATGAATAAGAGAGGACTACCAACTGATGGTAGTAATTTAAGACCAGTCTGTGGATTACTACTACTAGTAACATATCATATCAACATTTTTTAGCCCTGCACAAATTTTCACCTGAAGATGCAGAATCTCTTGACAAATAAAAATATTTCTTTCAGTATACATGTAGTAAGCTATAGCATAACATGTCAATTAATTTTCATCATGTTCATTTACATGTAAATGTATTTAGCATCATTTGAATGTTACTGTAAAGCGGGTTATTTTCATGATTCTTAAAATTAGTGGATTTGAGTGGAAAATAAATGCCAAAAATTTAAGCCTTTTAAATTTTCGCGGATTATCAATGATCGTATCCTAAGAACACATAAAATATTTGTGGAATTTATTTTCGTGATCAAGTCCGCGAAAATTACCCTTTTTACAGTAACTTGAGTAACTTGTGAAGATATCATTTGGTCAAATTATTGGTTGTGACATATTATTGCAGCTATTGCTTGTTATTATTTTTGATTGTCTTAGTTAAGGCCAAACAAAAAAATATGTGTGTTTCCGGTTACCCGGCCGACCCTAATTTTTCCTTCCGACCCTAACGTTTTTTTTTTCCATACTTGAAAATGTTCTTGTGTGACCTCGATCGTTTAAGCGGTAGTCTTCCGTTTTGTTGGAAGCAACACCACTCAGATGAATCTTTTTCCACAACTGCTAGTATTATTCATCAGAAAACGCACGAAGAATCGTTAAAATCAACAGGATTCCCGACTCCTGTCGTCAAATCCGTCATTTTTACTCGTCTGATTTACATTTCCTGTTTTAGCGGTATGACTAAATACCGGAAATACGACAATGACAAGCATACAATGCAACGGACGAAAAATACGAAGCAAAAAAAAACAACTTTTTGCCGACCTACCGACCCTATTTTCATATACCTTGTAAGCGGAAACACACATATATTTTTTTTGGCCTAATAGACTTTCTAAATTTTACAGATTGTCTGTGATGAGCATGGATCTCGTGGTTACGGATTTGTACATTTTGAGACTGAAGAAGCTGCCAGGAACGCTATTGAGAAAGTCAATGGCATGTTGTTAAATGGAAAGAAAGTGTAGGTATTTTAATGAAATTTGTAATGCATGTTTTGTATGTATGTTTGTATTACCTCCACAGACATATTATTTTTGCTTATTGTAATTTTGAGGTGTTCAGTTTTCTTGTAGTGCATGTACCATTATATTGCTACCTTATGGACCAGGCAATGATTTTGTGATATGAAAGGGTGGCAATGTATAATCCTTCTGAGTGAATAAATTGCATATATTGTCTCATTGTTTGAAAAAAAGGGCCTTGAAAATGAGGGACCATATCATTTAAGTTGAAACTGAAAAATATTTTGGTTTGAATACATTTGACATCATTTTGAATTCAGTGAATGTTGGAAATCAGTTAGGACCAGACTGAAATTGCTCCTAAAGCATAAAGAGAGGCATTTGTAAGTAAGTTAATGTTTTACATGCCAAAGTCAAACTTTTGCCACACCTTGCAATGCGATGATCTTCCCATGTTTTATAAGCATTGTGGTGCACAATGCAATCCTCCTTAATCCTAGTTTCTGTTGCACAATATACTCAACAATGCTTTTCTTCCAGGTTTGGTTCAATCAAATTAAAATTAGATCTATAAATTGTTCCCTATATACTGTACAGCTCACATGGAAAACGCAAAATCCTTGTTGTCATCACGGACAAATTTTGCCAAACGTGGAATTCCACCGCGATCTTGAACGTGGACAACTAAATTGAGAACGTGGACAAAATATTTACCTGTGTGGTCCCCTCGTGACATCGTGTTGAACGCGGAATCATCGCGGGTCAACATTTATAAATCATTGAAAATATAACTAGAAAGGAATTAGCTTAATGTCAACAAATTATCATTTTTTCCCCAAATTATTATAATCAGAAAGTTTGGCAAGTTGAAGTTAAATTAGAATTTTCTTTGCAACAAGTTTTCCCATGGGATCGTCATAGTTATTTCAGAATTACGATAATTGCAAGCCTCAAATACTTTGGTTGTTTTGTTGCCGTGAAAAAAGCCATGTATTTTCTGTCAAATTAATGTTCTTTCAAATATTTTCAAGCTGAACTTTGCACGGATGGAAAATAAAATAAAATATTCAATGTCAACAGCAAGAATCCCTCGGCGTCTTATAGTTGCGTAATTGTCACTTGTCAGGTCTCGGCTTTATAACTTTTAGCAAAATATTCTGTCAAAAATCTTTTCTATCAAATCTTTTATCATAAATCGCTTAAAATTTAAAATAAAGCCTGGAAATAGCACATAAAGCAGGAGTGCTTTCGGAAGCCATTAGATTATATACATAGATACGCATAGGTAATTTTGTAAAAATAGAACTAAAACCGACCAATGAAAAAAATCAATATCTCAGGTAATATGAATACACATTAGGTAGAGACGCTCAATCAACAATTGAAGCATGCTTTTGATAACAAATACACATCTAGGAATGTTGAATGTTTTATTTATTTATTTATTTATTTATTTATTTACATGCACTTGGATTGCGTTCATGAACTACGATACGATTTGGGACAAATAATGAAATGTAAATAATCCTAGGATGCGATTGAAGAAAGATGTAAATATTCCTCGCTTTGCATGCTTGCGACAAAATTAAACATATGTACATGTAAAACTTAATTTCTCTGTGTCACAGTGTGTGGCCGCGATGGTTCCACGAGGATTCCGTTTTCAAAAATTTGTCCATGTTGGGTCACGTAAATTAAGGTGGACATCCGCGATCATCCACCCTGCTACACGGAATCAGCTAATCAGTCCACGTCGCGAAAATCCACCCAAAAACAAGGACTTTGAGTTCATCCGTGTGAGCTGTACAGTAGTCACTGCATAGTAGATCTAACAACATCCCATTTTACTTTCTGTTCTGTTGGCATCAACCAATCAGAATCCAGTCTTCATGATTTTGAAGACATTAAACTTCATGATAAAAGCAGAGGATTTCGAATGAATCATTGAAACGGAAAGTAAAATGGGATGTTATTAGATCTAATTTTAATTAGATTGTGCAGTCAGGGGTGCAACTTAAATAAGTTATCACCAAAATCACTTAAATGAGTTACATTTTTTTTACTATGAGATTCTGACTTTTTTTAAATAACTTATACCAGTTATCAAGCAATAACCTGTATGAGTTACCGTTTTGTTAATCAAGGGACATTACTCTGTTGATAACTTCATTAAGTTATTGAAGTCTTTTTTTACATTATATTCAGATTTTTTGAATTCTTACTTTTTTGTCACAGTTAAGTCTATTATTACACATGTATGAAGTAGTTCAAATTGACCTTAATCTAATGATGGCCTGTCTTAATGATTTTGATGAACCATTTCAAAGATAATTGGGATTTAATTTCCCAAGGGTCCAATCTTTATGGGGATTAGCGCATGTATTTCCTCTTTCTATTTAAAATTGATAGGTAATTATACAGTTAAGGATCTAAACCATATGGGAAAAACTATTGTTAGTTTGAGAAAAGTCTTGATCATAAAGAAATTTGTAATCAAAGTTAGACATTTTCAAGAAATCAGCATTTGATAACTTAAATAAGTTATTGCTGAAAATACATGATCACTCAATTCAGTTACACAAAAGTACTTCATTTGATAACTTGAATAGGTTACACCAATGACTGTTGGGTTTGGTTATCCAGTCAGGTTTGTTTCACTATCTATCTTTACTTACATGCATCAACTTTTTATACGACCGCAAAAATTTTTGCGGTCGTATAATGGTATGATGCTGTCGTCGTCGTTGTCGTTGTCTGTAGACACTTTTGTTTTTGGTCAATAACTTTAGTTTCAGTTGACCAATCCTTATGAAATTTTAACACAATGTTCCTTGGCATAAAAGGAAGGCTTGGCTTAGTTTTGGTCATTGTGGCCCCACCCGTTTTTAAAAAAGGGGCCAAAAAGGGTTAAATTTGATGTTTTCGTATATTTGACTGTAGAATCTTTATTATTTATCGGATTTTGATGGGGTTTCTTTCAGTGTCCTGAGGAAATTTCCAATCAGTGATATTGCAACGGATTTCAGGTGGCATGTACCGTTCACGAGATAAATGGGGCCCAAAAGGGGCAAATTTCAAAAAATTTAATTTTTTTATTATTAGTCCGATTTTGATGCAGTTTTTTGCATTTGATTCCTTATGAAAAATTAACATAGCGCTGCACCATTAGATTTTTGATAAGTTGTTTCTTTTCCAAGCTATGAAGGGCCCAACGGGGCAAAATTGCAAACATGCAGAATACCTAAAATTTCTATTTTTCATCCGATTTCAATGGGATTTTTTTCTTTAGATTCCTCACATTGTAGGCTTTCAGTAGTATGTCAACAGATTTGGTGTAGCTCTTACCGTTTCCGAGGTATTAGGGGTCAAAGGGGCCAATATTGCAATTTTTAGAAATATGTAAAATCTTTATTTTACATCAGATTTTGATGGGATTTTTTCTTTGGATTCCTCTCAATGCAAGCTTTCAGAAGTATGTAAATGGATTTGATGTAGCTCTTACTGTTTCTGAGCTATAAGGGGTCAAAGGGGTCAAAATTGCAATTATTAGAAATATGTGAAGTCTTTATTTTTCATTAGATTTTGATTGGATTTTCATTTTTAGATTGTTCTCATTGTAAGCTTTCAGTGATATGGCAGTATATTTTGCGTTTCTCTTTGGTTTCCAAGCTATATGGGGTCAAAGGGGCCAAATTGTGATATTTCAAAATATGTGAAATCTTTATTTTTCATTGGATTTCAACCTGAGTTTTTTCTTTGGATTTCTCTTGATGGTAGTCAACAAAATAAGATTAGCTCTTACAATATCCTAGTAATAAGGGATTAAAAGGGCTAATTTTTATTTTCATTAGTTTGTGTCCAGTTAATTAATGTGTCAAGGTCCTTATTGTGTCCAGCAAATTACTGTGTCCACATTAATTTTAGTTTACACTTGTTCAAATTTCAGTGGTCGACATGCTGCGGTCGTATCATGCTGCGCTCGGCGTAGCCCTTTATTGCAAACTCTCGTCATGGCTGCTGCAAGCCATGACAAGAGTTTGCAAAAAGTTGATGCTGGTACGTATAGATACTTCATAAACAGGCATTTTAATTTGAAAATGCACATTATAAGGTGTCTGCAGGGTATTAATTTCCTATTTTAGAATTTTTGTGAATTTTTCTGTGTAGAAATATTATTGTATTATTGTTCAAAATCTAAAATAAAATTTGGGGGTCACTGTGCATTTAAGCGCAAAAACTGAAATTTAAAATTTCATGATTTTACATAGAAATGATAAGGAAAATGATTATGTGAGGGGATAGCTTGAAAAGTCTATTGTAGATTTTGTTCATACTTTGCATGTGGTTTGAAATCATTATATTATTTACGAATACAAAATAAAAATAAGGGGTCACCGTTGAAGTGAGAGAGATAAGTTGCGACATTTTAATTTCTCTAGTGATATCTATTTTGAATTCTTTTATCAAATTAAAAGTGATAAAGAATATAAATTTTGAATAATTTGGAACTTTCTTTACATTTTATAAATTTCTTAATGAATGAAACCTAAATGAACAAGTATTAGACAAAGATGGCAGAATAATACCACTGAGACACCTTAAGTCTTTGCTGGTATATGATAATGAGTTGTTTAAGAACATAGACAAGCTCAACATTCAATGCCATAAATGTGGTATACAGTTAGGGTGATAAATAATAGCATCACATTATGACGTATAAAAAGTCAGCAAAATATCTGTTCAAGTTTTAAAAATAGAACCTTTGTCAAAGCTTCAAGACCTTCGTTTTTAAGGCAGGTTCTCTGCCTTCTAGCTGTCGGGTAAAGCCATCTTGAAAAAAGTCTGTTTCAACCAGACTCTTACATTAAGGAGACTACTTTGTTTGAAAAGAATCGGAATGATCCAGACTATTGTTAAAAACGCGTACGGCTTACCAGTTATTCATACGAAGGCACAAAAAATAATCCATCCATGTGGCTATACAGTGTCCATTTCATGATCAACTACATTGTTTTATGTGTTTATTGTATTTATTTAATATCTTTTAAGAGATACTTTGCTTTTTTAATCTCAGAGCACTTAAACTGACATTCGAAATTCATGATTCGGTTCATTCATAAAAATTTCCTGTGGCGCGCAGTTTTTATGAATGGATACATAGTAACTTCTAGTTTCACTGTTGTAACCAGAGTTGTTAACCCTCTCGGACTCACCGTGGTGCTACCGGTTTCGGCAGCCAGTCTCACGTCTACCGATATGCCTCTGAAAGCTCCCGATATTCAAATTTTCTCTCAAAAATATTTTTCCGTTACACCGGAAGTAAATATTGGCTGTTCCAATCACACCGCTGTTCCATTCACATCCCGCCTAATGAGATTACGCGAGAACACGAATCAGCTGTGTATTAACGACAAAATGGCGTCACCTCCGCGAAGAGGGTAGATACAATTCAAAATTCCAAAATAAATGGATAAAAGAGATGGACTTTTTGAGCAAGAGTGATAAATATATAAAAGCAGTGTTTCTGTTGTGTGGCATAACCTTTGCCTTAGTGCACGGAGGATGAAATGACGTAGTTCGCCATAGAGAAACAGAGGGACACAAACGTAGTGCTCGACTTCGGACTCAAAATGCTGAAATTCGGTTTACATTATTCACAGTAACTTCGGTGTTTTGTTATTTGTAGCTGAGCACAACCTACCATTCTCAGTAGCTTGCACTGATGAGACATAAGTTGTCGAAATGCCCATATGTAGATAGTAAATTTACACTGACTTCGTTATTGAGTTATTTAATCATATGCAAAAATAATGAAACTTATGAACTAGATGACTTGACCGAGGAAATGACAAAATTGGAAATATCAACATTAATTAAGCCACCGAGTGTTACACTTGTACTCGGGTCTGTACTTTGGAATACTTACATGTACGAGGAGCAAGACAATGAAATGTAAATAAATAGAAATTTAATAAATTGCCAACATCCCATATAAAAACTGAAAAGACAAACTAAACCGGGAAAGAAAATTTCGGATTTTAATTCTTGAAAAAATTAAATGTCAAGATTTCAGCAAAACAGTAATAATTACAGAACTTCTGGAATACCCAGGAACCTGCCTTAACAGCATTCCATGCTTTGATTGCTGGTTCTGCTTTCAAATTTGAAAATTTAACTATCCCTATTGTAGAAACGTTGTTGGCATGCTGGATGCATTTGTGGAAATTGTATACAGAAAGAAAAATGTCATGTAGAATCAGTGTGGTACTCATGAAGAGAAGATAAAAAAAAGCCGATAGTTCACTATTGATTTTAATAGGACATAATTCAGGTGGGGAAATTATGATCAGCTCTTCATTTGAGCAAAAATATTGATGAACAATAGTTGCAGATATAATATATACTAGGATAACTACTCCTGTACTTCTGTTGACTCACAATATGAAAAAGAAATTAAATGGGGTAAATGTTCCAGGACTAAAAATGACCCAAAACAAATATTCACAATATTCTTTGATTTTGCATAGTTTGATACGACTTATCCGGCACACAAACACCTTTTCATATATGAATATTTTCATTTCAGATTTGTAGGACGCTTCATGAACAGACGCGAGCGTTTGGAAATTCTTGGTGACAAAATGAAAAGGTTTAACAATGTTTACATCAAAAACTTTGGTGAAGAAATGCAGGAAGAAGAAATGAAAGAGATGTTTGAGCCATTTGGCAAATTGATAAGTGTGAAGGTATTGTTTTAAATAATATGTTACCTGTTCATTCAGTGTGATGTTAGGGCTTAGGTATGACATTTCTGTATTTGGCAGAAAGCTGGTAAAAATTGAAGATTATCTGTCCTAATGATTGACGATTGTTCTTGAGCAAAACCACAGAAATTGAGGATTCAGAATGTAGAAAAAACAACTCATCTGGTAAATTTGAGACTTAATTTGTTATTGCAAGCATTGCCTGTCAAAAATCTTGAACTAATTGATAAAATTGACTACTCCTCAGATTAAAAAACATTCTAAACAGAAAGTTACAGGTATCAATAATCCTAATTTGGGTGGTTTTCTGGAAATCTCCAGTATAGGGTCTGTAAGTCTGGTCATGTGAATCACGAGAAACCACGATAAACAAGCAATTCGAAAAAGCTTCCCGCCATAACATGACGTCTGAGGATTGTGATGTTCACATTTTTGATTGAAACGTCATATATCTTTGTTTTAAATGTAACTTCCGGGTACAAATTATGTACCCGGAAGTTCCAAAATTGTACGAGACTTACAGACCCTATTATAAAACAAGGAAAACTTTTGTTCCCATGACCATTTGCAGATTTTCGGTCCCCATTCCCGTCCTCCCGCCGTTGTAACGTTTTCTCCCCAATTTCGTTTCCCACAAAAATCCTATAAATTACGTTCGTTTTGCTTTTCCTTCAATGGATCTAGAAAATAATTGATGGAACAGCATGCGTATCCTCCACCGTAAATGCATGTGATAACTTTGTGTTTTGTTGGTCATTCCAGTAGGAGGTAATATGTATATGTAAGAGCTTTAGAAAATGTCGAAAGGAGATGCTGAAAACAGCAACCGCATTCAAAAGCCAAAATGGGGAACGGCTTGCCAAATATAAACTATTTTATTCGTTTGAATTCCGGTGCTTGGAAACGTCATTTAACAGTTTAAAGGGTCATTCTTTAGTAAATATTGACAGGCATTGTAATTATCTTAAAATTTTAGGAGCCTCCCTTCAAAATATTGAAAACTCCCATAATAGTTTTCCATTTCTTCCGGTCATCATAAAATGGGGTTTCCAGCTCTGCATTTGGTTCCTCGGGTAAAACTAAAAGAGTGCCATACCGAATGTTCATCAAATTTGAAATGCATCTCTGGAAGACTAGAGTATTTCACAATACATGAATGTGAGTAATCACATCATAGGGACATGCTGGAGTTGTGGATAGTGTAGTGCAATTTATTAAAAATGATGCTCAAATACAGGGAAGGCATTTGCCCTTGTCAATTAAAATTTAATCATAAGAAATAAAAGTCATTTTGAGAAGTTTATTGATATGTAAAGGCAGCCAACTATGCTGTAGAACACAATTCACATACATTAGAAAACATGCACGTACAATTTCACATATCAAAATGTTCATGCACATACATGTACATGTAGATAAAAGCTTCTCATGAAACAGTCAGGGGCATCATCAAAAACAGTTACATACTTTATAACCATTATTGGTTAGATTTTTGTGTTTTTGAATTATCTCCCTTAGGGAAGATTACAGCAATAATTAAAATTGGTTATTTCTTGTACATCATGTCAAATTTTCAACAAGTTCTGATTCAAGACACTTGAACAACAAAGCCACATGGTTTTTGTAAAATTCAAAAGATATTGATGAAATAAAACATCTCAATTATCAATGAACTGCCTATATTACCGTATATTTTCGATTATAAGTCGGTTCGATTATAAGTCGGAAGGTCTTTTCGTGAAGAAAAACTTTGTATTTAGCGTTGATCATGATTATAAGTCGGTCGGAGATCGTTGTCAAGTTGTGTACCAAAACTTCAACATGAAATCGCTATAATTTATTAAATGGCGTACATTGGAATAAAAGAATGTCTTCTACATGAGATAAATGCTGCGTGTGAAGCATTTTACATGTGCTAAAAGCAGCTCATTCATGTTTCTAGCCAAGACATCGTATTAAGGGGGAATAACTGAAGTTTGTTTACTTATATCGTACGACCAAATGCCCAAAGATATGATAAATGAAATGAGATCAAAAGTACGTGTTTCCAATATTAAAAATTTTTACAGCCGGTCTAAAATTAGTATCAAAATATAAATTATTTCTTTTATATGAAATGAAAGTTAAAAAAATAATAAACAGTATTGGAAATGTCACATAAGATACGATATGACATTCCTAGGAGAAAGGTGTTAGTTATTGTCGGTTTTCGGTAATTAGTGAAATCAACTTAGTACACAAATAGTGAAACGTAAATACACATAAAGTACACAATGTACCTCCATGATGCTGAAATGAAAACATCGTGAATTTAGTAAGAAAACAACTAAAAAATGCTTATTTCTTTTATTAAAAGTAATAAATAATGTGTCAATAGAACCAGATGATTGTGGAATACCGGCAAACTGTATTTGGTCATCATTGAATGTGTCTACCGGACATTTTACGTTCTCGACTTTCCTCCTTGGTTATTGGTTACTCTTATAAGTCGGATCCCTTCTCTGGAAATGAATTTTAGCTCCCAAATTTCCGACTTATAATCGAGTATATACGGTAGATAATGAACATTTAATTGGCATTTAAAGTCCCTTGGGGCTTGACTTTGACCAGCTTGCGTACCATGTTCCTGATGGTGCGTATCAGATGTTATGGTTTCAAATTATAAAGGAAATGTTAATTTATCAAGGAAAAATACCAACACAAATGAGAAAAATTTATTATGGCCACAATCAGGATTTAAAGATCAAAGGAAATTCAAAAATAACCATTTTCCATTACTTATTGAAAATGAAAATAACTGAAAATGGTTATAAAACTTATAACTGTTTTTGGTGATGCCCCTGACTGTTAAATATTCTTGTTTTCTAGTTAAAATCGGTGAAAGTGAAAGTAAAATAGTTGGTGGAATCTGTTCTTCAATTTGATTGGTTGCTTTAAATAACTTTACCTTTATCAGTGAGCCCTTCAAGTAGCAAAGTAAATATATTGGTATGACTACGTACCTTAAAAAATACTGTGTACCCCAGAATGAAAAAATTGAAGGGTACATGTACCTCACACTGCAAAATGAAGTTTGCAAACTGGTACTCTAAAAACATTTCAATGTATAGACCAAACAAAAAATATGAATATTTTCACATTGTTGGTTTGGTTCCAATTTCTATGTACAGTTTATAATGTACATATTGTATATTTTTAGATAATGTCAGACATGGGTGGAAAGAGTCGGGGATTTGGATTTGTTAGTTATGAAGAACCAGAGGCTGCCGAAAAGGTTTGTATCAAAATATGTGAATATAAACCTAATTTCTCGTAATTTGTGCCAAATGTGCTTAAAAGTTTTAAAGGGAGGATTATTAAGTAAATCTCTACTGTGTTCAATAAACAGAGCTCTTATAAAGAATATCTCCAATTTGTCATAATACACAACACAGTCAATTTATTAATGCTTTAACTATCAAAATCTATGACACATTATATTGGAAGAACAAGAAGGATATTACATGTTATTAGTTTGTACCAAATGCAAACGAAAAATATGATAACTCTATTATTTTAGCTAGAAACTCTGATGTACTAAAATGAATTCGCATGCACAATTGATAAAAAAAATCAGATGGAAAACATAATTTATAAGAAATTAATATGGAATTTACCGCTTTTATTGTTTTTATACGCCCGTCTTTGATGGGATGTATTATGGTATACCGGTGTCCGTCCGTCTGTCCCTCCGTCCACATGCCGTACTCTAACTAGAGAACGCTTTGAACATTTTTCTTGAAATTGGATATGATGGAAGAAAGCTCCCTATCGTTTTATTTTGTCGTCAGATTTTTCGTTCAAGAGTTATATGGGACTTTGATTATTTCAAAAAAGCTTGAAATTGCAGTTTTCGTCCACATGTCGTACTCTAACTAGAGAACGCTTTGAACATTTTTCTTGAAACTTTGCACGATTGTTGGGTATGACAGAAGAAAGCTCCCTATCATTTTATTTTGTCGACGGATTTTTCTTTCCAGAGTTATTGGACTTTGATTATTTCAAAAAAGCTTGAAATTGCAGTTTTCGTCCACATGTCGTACTCTAACTAGAGAATGCTTTGAACATTTTTCTTGAAACTTTGCAGGATTGTTGGGTATGATGGAAGAAAGCTTCCTATTGTTTTATTTTGTCGTCAGATTTTTCGTTCCAGAGTTATGGGACTTTGATTATTTCAGAAAAGTATGAAATTGCAATTTCTGTCTACACATTAATAATATTCTTTTATTTTAAGACATTACTACCCCTAAACCAATATACATTTTTGACTGTTTAACATAAGATGAAATAATTGATACATATCAGATGTCCCTTGTTATGTTTGTTCATATGGAGTTTTTAATTTCAAGAATCATTTAATCAGTTTGCTTTAAAGTGGGGACGGGCGTATCATGCGCTCTTGGCGCAGCTGTTTATTGTAAGTGTAACAGGAATACAGTATACATGGTATATGTGATTTCATTACACCATATGTGTCAATTTATATGGAAGCTACTGATAACTAGGAATCTATGAATTAAAAGTGATACTAATTAAAGGATTTCTTTTGTCGAGTTTGTGAAAAAAAAATCATCTCATGACTGCCAAAAAATGGATAGGTCCAGCATATTCATAGTATGTTCATCTGTATACAAATTTGCTTTAAGCAATAAATATTTTACCTGTTCACATTAAAGATTTTAATTTTAACATAAATTTTATTACTGTATAAACTTTTTTCTTCAATAGGCTGTTGAGGCACTGAACGGTATTGATATTCATGGTAGAACACTGTTTGCTGGTAGAGCACAGAAAAAGGCAGAGAGACAAGCAGAACTTAAAGACAAATTTGAGAGAATCCGAATGGAAAGAATAAACAGATACCAGGGTGTGAATCTGTATGTAAAGAACTTGGATGATAATATTGATGATGAAAGATTGAGAAAGGAATTCTCACAGTTTGGTACTATAACAAGTGCCAAGGTAGGTAACAGTGGGATAAAGATAGAAAAAAAAAAGGGAAACGGGAAATGTGTCAAAGAGACAACGACCCAAAGGGGATTAATAACAACAACAAAAGCCACGATAAGATCTTCAATGAATGGTGAGGAAACCCCACACCTAACGGCAGGTCGGAGTCGGCCCCTAAATAAAGAGTAATCAAGTTCAGCAAAATAAACATCATCCTAGGCTCCTATAGACATAAAGTAAACTAACTTGAAAACGGACAAGACACACAAAGACTTAAAAAAATTTCCTGACTTAGGACATCCATGTTTTGTAGAAATTGATCAATTTCACAGATTCATAACTTCTCTTGCTGTGACTTGGAACCAATCGCAAGAACGAACAATAGTTAAGATCAGTTAAGAAATTCATCTTTTGCTATGGATATATTGTAGTGTATGCTCAGCCAAATAGTTATAGTATAACTAATCAGCCATGGTGAATTTCAGTAAGAATGCCATGAGTGCCAAACAACTCTGAAGGATTCAACAAGTTCATTTCATTTTTTTAGTGTGCCAGTTGTTTACTTGAAAACTACATTGATGAAATATTGTGACACTACTCCCTACATCGACAAGAAATCTTTTACAGGTTATTTTCACCAGTGACAACATGGACAATATGACATTTATTTAACTGAAATAACTCAGTATAATACCGCTATCTATACGATAAGTCTTGAATTTTTGTGTCCCTGCTGTAATCAGAGTCAACACACAGGGATTGCTTTCTGTCGTCTTAGGTCGTCGTCCTGCGTCTTTTGGTTTTTTTTATCCGCAACTCCTGCAAAACTGCTAGTCCAATTCCAACCAAACTTTCAGGATATGTCGTTCACCAGGTGCAGTTGTGCACCTGATACTTTGAATTTTGGTTTTATGTTAACAGAGTCAAAATCGCTCATTTGTTAATCTGATTTGTTAATCCACAACTCCATCACAACCATAATTTCTGTTTACAGGTTATGACAGAGGGTGGCAGATCAAAAGGATTTGGCTTCGTGTGCTTCAGTTCTCCTGAGGAGGCCACAAAAGCTGTGACTGAAATGAATGGAAGAATTGTGGTAGCCAAACCATTGTATGTTGCCCTGGCACAGCGTAAAGAAGATAGGAAGGCTCATTTAGCCTCACAGTACATGCAACGTATTGCTAGTATTAGAATGCAGGTAAAATATTTATATTCTTTCATGAATTTTAGAAATGACTTATTGAAGATCAGTGTATGTGACCTCATCTTCCAACTGTAAATGGACAACCAAAGAGTAAACAAAAGTGATTCTTGTGATACATGTACAAAACTAAAACATCATTATATTACTTGATATCACAATAAATACATGTAAAACATTGAATTGGCAACGACTTGGCCAGTCTGCTCCGTTAGGCACTAGTCCGATGCCCGAGACTAGTAAATTTGAATTTTGACTAGTAAAATTTTTCAACCACTAGTCCGACCGGACTAGCAAGAATTTTTAGTTACAGAAATTTTATATTGAATTTTCTAGACAACATGATAAAACTACATTGCCTTTCATCACGGTAAAATTTTATCCATTTTTTTTTTGGACTAGTAAAATGGGATTCGGACTAGTTAATCTTTATCCTCAACTAGCCCAAAGGACTATGGAAAGTTTTTGGCACAGACTGCTTGGCTCGTGTATTTTACGCTTCATGACATTTCTATTCCTATTTTATTGAAGGATTAGGTACTTACATTCAATCAAAATTTAAGGCTGGAATAACTTTCACTCAGATAAGGAACTCACAATCTTTTTCTCTCATTTCATTGCACTAGACCCAAGAAAATACAAAAATTTCTTACTCATGTGAAATAGTACATGTACATGTATCCTGATCTTAAATGTGGCCTGAAAGTAGAATCCATTAGATGTCTTTTCTTCATTGTAGTAGGAGATCAATTGAGTCTTTAATATAAAATTGAGAAATGATTTTCTAAACAAGATGTCTAATAATTTAATCATTCAAAGTTTTGTTGGTGACACATTCTTCAGTTCATTTGCAACTTCTGTTTCAAAACCTGTAGCAAAGTAATGCATTATTTGGGGTACTTGATGTTGATAGTGTGTATCCAACAGTTTACTGTATTTCTTTTATTGAAAATTCATGAATTGATCCTTTTAAACACAAAATTGGACCGAAGCCAAGCAACCAACATATGATGTCTTGACTGTGACCCCATTAATATGATTATCAGTAGGCCTATTTTGTAAAAAATTACAATGCAGTTGATATCAAAGAAACATTCCACAAATAAGAGATGGTTTGCATTATTTTACCATGTTTAAAATCATAGCAATGTCTTTTTGTAGGGTCAGCCAGGAATGATGAGTCAGATGTTCCCATCTGGACCTGGTTATATCTTGCCAACCATGACCCAAGGTCAGAGAAACTTCTATGCTCCAACACAAGTACCACAGATGAGAGCAAGTCCTAGATGGCAGACCCAGCTTAGACAACCTACACCTGCCAGTGGTAAATAGGCAGTAGATCAAAATTTGGATCTACATTGTACATACTGTTGAATTTTGATGGCTAGAACACCAAAGGGACCAATGGAAATAGTTTGAGCTAGAGGGGTATTCGAACAATCAAGGTCATACTGCATTAAAATTTGAACAAAGGGTCCAGAAAATAGTGCGAGACATCCATGGTGTTCTAGTTATTGCAGTTCCAGCCATTGAAGTTGAACAGTACGTGTATATACTATATAGGATGTTATTTTGATTAGGTTTCTTTTATAAGAAAAGTGACTGCATGCGCTGAAATTCTGGAAAATATCTGCGAATGCAAGTTTCAAGTACACACTAAGAAAGTTAATGAAACTAAATTAAACAATAAACACATAAAAATTTATAATGTTACAGCCTGAAAAGACAATCTTATCCACAAAAAGTGTATGCCAGTGAAATGCAGTTGGATACACCTTGTGCTGATTTATGAGAAAAATATTTTAGAGTTATCTCCCATAGAACATAACTGAATATAACCTCAAGACTTTACATTGCTTTACATATACCCTGTTTACATTTTAAATGAGAAAACAGTTGGGAATGAAATTAATTCATGGAATTTAATTTCTGAAATTAAATTAAATGACAGTTGGTTATTAAGAGAAATATAGATACAAAGTTGACAAACATCTTGCACATCATTGAATAAATATGTTTGTTGAAACAGAATTCTGAGGGCTATTCCATTTAAAATTCCCACAGGGGGGTGGAACACCAGTAAATTATTTTTCTGTTGGTGGTGGGTAAATTTCTGTTGTATCCTAATAGTTTAATTAAATATTTAATGTTTTTATACCCCCCACGAACGAAGTTCAGGGGGGTATATTGGAATCACTCTGTCCGTCTGTCTGTCTGTGATAGCAACAAATTTTTCGTAACAGTTTTCTCAGTAACTACCAATCACTGCCACTTGAAATTTTGTAAGTAGCGATTTCAGTTTTGCCGGACATCTACTTCCTGTTTACCGACTTAGTTAATTTACGAGATCTTTTGTCAATTGTAGAGACTTTTGGTAACAGTTTTCTCTAAAAGTACTAATCACTACCACTTGAAATTTTGTATGCAAGTTTATAACCATGTCCCATACTGGAAGTAGCGAATTCAGTTTTGCTGGACATCTACTTCCTGTTTACCGACTTAGTTAATTTTCAAGATCTTTTGTCAATTGTAGAGGCTTTTCGTAACAGTTTTCTCAGAAACTACTAATCACTGCCACTTGAAATTTTGTATGCAAGTTTATAACCATGTCACATACCGCAAGTAGCGATTTCAGATTTGCCGGACATCTACTTCCTGTTTACCGACTTACCAGATCTTTTGTCAATTGTAGAGACTTTTCATAACAGTTTTCTCAGAAACTACTAATCACTGCCACTTGAAATTTTGTATGCAAGTTTATAATCATGTCCCATACTGCAAGTAGCGATTTCAGATTTGCCGGACATCTACTTCCTGTTTACTGACCTAGTTATTTACGAGATCTTTTGTCAATTGTAGAGAATTTTTTTTATTTGAATGAAACTTTTTAATATTGTCCTCAATCAAAATGAAGTAGCATTTTTTTTTAAGGTTTTCCCACACCTAAGACACGGACTTCCTTATTACCCATTTTATGGCCACTACTCTTCCTAGACAAAAGAATTAACTTTTATGCAAATTTCTCACAATTTTTAGCACAAGATGGAATTGTGCAACTGTGACTAATTTTTTGCGGCAAATTATATTGGGGACCTATTCCATTGGGGAGTGGGGGGTATCATTTTGTGGCCCTCCAGGCCACAGTACCTCTAGTTTCTCTTGGTGTAGGGTATAAAAATAAGTGGCGTTCCACCCCCTGATAGGAATTTTTACTGGAATAGCCGTGAGCATTTTACGGCGGTCAAATTTTATGAAAAAGGTATTTCATAATTGTCAAATAACAAAGTCCACTTGTAAACAGATTTAAGATGTATATATCAGGCACACTTTATTTATTTGATTGCTATTTATTGCAGTAAACATAGAAAATCCTTTGAAATTTACACTTCATCCAAAGATTTTGCCACTCTTTTTATGCCCCCGTGAATCGAAGATTCAGGGGGCATATACATTTGGTCTGTCTGTCTGTTTGTCTGTTTGTCCACAAAAAACTTTAACATTGGGTATATCTTTTGAATGGTAAGTGATAGGGTTCTCATATTTTTAGGGCCCCGCCATGAAATGGCGGCACCCTATAGTAATCAGTCTGTCCGTCCGTCCGTCTGTCCGTCCGTCAGCGTTTTCTATGTCGTATGATAACTCAAGAATGCCTTTACGGATTTTTTCACTCAAAGTTGCACTTGACTGAAGGAAGCTCCCTTTTGTTTTTGAAGAAAATCGGAAAATGATTTTTGGGGAAAAACTTCATTTTTATATGAAAAGGTGCATATTTTGAGAATTAGCTCTGTCGTACAATAAATCAAGATTGCCTTTAGGGATTTTAATGATTTTGATACTCAAGGTTGAACTTTACCAAAGGAAGCTACCTTTTGTTTTTGTTAAAAATCTGAAAATGATTTTTGGGAAAAAACTTCATTTTTATATGAAAAAGTGCATATTTTGAGAATTAGCTCTATGTCGTATGATAACTCAAGATTGCCTTCAGGGATTTTAATGATTTTGATACTCAAGGTTGAACTTTACCAAAGGAAGCTACCTTTCATTTTTGTTAAAAATCTGAAAATGATTTTTGGGAAAAAACTTCATTTTTATTATGTGAAAAAGTGCATATTTTGAGAATTAGCTCTATGTCGTATGATACATGTAACTCAAGATTGCCTTCAGGGATTTTAATGATTTTGATACTCAAGGTTGAACTTTACCAAAGAAAGCTCCCTTTCGTTTTTGTGGAAAATCTGAAAATGATTTTTGGGAAAAAACTTCATTTTTATATGAAAAAGTGCATATTTTGAGAATTAGCTCTATGTGGTACAATAAATCAAGATTGCCTTCAGGGATTTTAATGATTTTGATACTCAAGGTTGAACTTTACCAAAGGAAGCTACCTTTCGTTTTTGTGAAAAATCTGAAAATGATTTTTGGGAAAAAAACTTCATTTTTTATATGAAAAAGTGCATATTTTGAGAATTAGCTGTACGTCATACAATCAATATTAAAATTCCCATCAGGGATTTATATGATATACAAAAGGTTGGTCCTGATCAAAGGAAGCTCCCTTTATATTTTGAGGAAAATCTTATTTCCATGAAATTCCGCAGCCAGTTTTTTGGGACACACAATTTTATATATATCGAAATTAAACACATTTTTGATGAAATGTGCTTGATATCTATAGAATTTTTTTTGTAAAAAAGATTTTTTTAAATCATTCAGCATATTTTCCTCATTTATTCACTTTCGTTTCTCAGGTATTTATATATGAATATATATATCAATGATGAGGAATATTACTAAAAATATCTATGATTTCATTTCTTCTCTTCTTTGTATTCCTCCACTTTTGGAGAACCAGTATTGATGATCCTTGGTGTAATCAAAGTACTGATAACACTGATAGACAGAACACAATGAGTTGACTATAAATGTTCCAAAAAAGGGGGTGGGGGTGAAAATTGTTTCCTTAATAATGCTTGGATAATGATTGGAGGGGTTCATTTGGGTGACTTCTGTGTTTGCATCCAATTGCAATCATCATTTGATATGATTGATCTTTTCAGTTGATACCAAAATTTATTTCTACAAATTATTTTGTCAGAAGGACATTCATTGTTCAAAGTTGCCAAATGTTTCTTCTTTACTTGAATACTTCTACTCGGGGGCATAAGTGTTTCACAAAACACATCTTGTTCCAATCTTCTAATAAAAAAAAATTAATTACTAAGCAGAAAAAAAACGATGCAATAATTTTGCATCAGGTAGCTGGAAGCCTGCAGCTCTTTTCACAAAAAATCTTACGACAAATTTTAATCGTAAGTTTATATGAAATATTAAAGACTTACGACTATTTTTTATCGTAAGTTTTTTTGTGAAAAGGGCTACAGACATTTTATGAGCCAAAGTTGTAGTTATATTACATGGTACCTTTGTCAACAGGTTTCCAGAATATGCCAGGACAACAGGTTAGAGGAGGAAACCCAGCAGCAGCAGCTGGAGCTAGACAACCAGGCCAGCCCAACATACGGGGCGGAATGAATGCTAGACCAATTACGGGACAGTCGGCTACAGGTCAACCAACCCGTATGCCAGTGTCTGGCCAGCCAGTAGCAGGCAGGGCACCAGTAGCTCCACCAGCAGGTGTACCAAGCCAAGTAAATAGGTACAAGTTTACACAGCAGATGAGAAACCCGCCCCAAGGAGGAGTCCAACCAAATATGGTCATGTCACAAGTTAGTACATTTGTAGGAAATGGCTATAAATATGATCACTTTTGGGCATTGTGATGTTTCTTGTCTCTTACAGGGTTCTTGCAGATGCTTGAAATCAATGAAAATACTAATTAAAATATTGAAATCCATGAAAGTACTTAATAAAATATTGAAATCCATGAAAGTACTTAATAAAATATGGAAATCCATGAAAGTACTTAATAAAATATGGAATTCCATGAAAGTACTTAATAAAATATGGAAATCCATGAAAGCACTTGATAAAATATGAAAATCCATGAAAGTACTTAATAAAATATGGAAACCAAGGCCTTGAAAGTACTGGAAATGTACTTGGAAGTCCCTACAAAATGCAGTTTTACTGAAAAATTGGTATCTTTGCGATGTATACTTTATGAAAACAAAAGCAAAACAATAACATATTAAATTTCACTATTTCATAGCCTAATGAAATCAATTGTATCCAGAGAAGATTTCAAAATTGAATTATAGAAATCTTGGACCTTAAAAATTTTGGAACAAGTCCCTCAAAAGTAATTGGGCCAACATTAAAAATATTTTTGTTTCCCCTCCCCGACTGGGTTGTTCAGGTTATGGGTAGGTAGGTAGGAAAATTATTTTATTTTTTCTTCAAATAAAAAAAATTTACTGAAATCTTCAAATATATATGATAATGTCTGTTTTACATAACAAACTCTTTTTGACTAAAGACTAAAAAAAAAAAATTGAACAGCAGTGGCCGATAAAATTTATGTGTAGCTGCAATTTTAGCGGGTCGGTCGCGGGAGGGGAAACAAACAATATTTTATTTTTGGCCTTGAAAACTGTATGAACCCTACTCTCCATTTCTTAGCAAATGTGCCTCCAAGTATTAAGTTGCTCTGTGAAAGTTCAAAGGTTTATTGTACAATATGGACATGTAAAACTCGCCACTGTTACTCATATTTTATTTTCATTTGACAACTTTATGTCATGATTTAACTTATTGTTTTTCTTGAAAATTGCAGCCACAACAACAAGGAGGAGTTATCCAGGTACAAGGTCAGGAGCCTTTGACTGCCACCATGTTGGCCGATGCTCCACAGCAGGAACAGAAGCAGATGTTGGGAGAAAGATTGTTCCCGCTCATTCAAGCCATGTATCCAGACCTTGCTGGAAAGATCACAGGAATGTTGTTGGAAATCGACAACTCTGAGTTGTTGCACATGTTGGAATCCAAGGAGTCCTTGGAGGCTAAGGTAAAATAAATCAATGAATATATAATACAAGAAGGTATAGGCTTCAGCTTATATTCGCTTGTACCCACATCTGGGTGATTAAAAAAGAATCATTTTGAGGATTAAAAATTCAGACAATTTTCTGACCATAAGACATCAATGAAGTTTTTGGAAAAATGCAACAAATTTTTAATAGCCTATACAATTTTCTAAGTTTTTAGGCCAGAGTTAAATTGAATTATACTTAATAATTTAACATGTGACTTAGCTTTTGATTGTGTGCTAATAACTAAATAAGTTCCCACTTTATCCAAGCTTTAACATGGAGGAGTCAAAAATGTTCAATCTCACATTTCTTAAGTGACCATTTATACTAACTTTGTATTCGGACACTTTTAACTTTTACATGTCATCAGGTCTTGTAATGTTCAAGTTTACAGATTTATCTTGAAATGGCCAAAAGACTGTCCACAGTAGCAAATTTTCAGCAAGTTCAAGAAAGCTCCTAAGAATGACTTCATTGCTATTTTTTTTGTTCCATAGTAATGTTGGTGTCTTTCCATGGGTACACCTTGTAAAAACCACAATTTTGATTTGATTTAAATAAGTTTTAGTCAAGAGTTTCCTTCAAAAAATGGACTAGTTCAAAAACCAATACAGGTCAAAAATTTGTACAAAGAATTGTTAATATTTTGTTAGCATGATGAAGAACTTTTTGCAGATTTGACAATAGTTAGAATTGGTAAAATGTTGAGATAGTTACAAAATAGAACTAAAGTAGACACAACATACATGTATATTGTATTAACACAAAATATCTTTGTCAAAAAATAGCATGTCACATACCAATGAAAAGCAAGTGTTTCCATCCTTTGCACATACCACATTTACTTGAACTTGATAGAGAGAAGAGCGGATTCATTTAGCACTTAAATAACTTCAAAAACCACAGACATGTTTTATCATTTGAATGGCTTCCATACAAGCCGATGTGTGAACAAGTGTCAACTATGGAAAGTCTTGTTTTGAGCAAAAATTTATGACACTAACCTAAAATTTTTGAATCCTTTCATGTTAAGTATTGAATTATTCAATTGTTAAAAAATCATTTTGCGTTGCACATGAAAAATAGAGTAAACATAACCATGTTAGGGACGGTTTAGTTACGTCACTTCCTATGGTGACTAGAAATCTTTTACTTCACCAGTGAAAATACGGCATTTATTTAACTAAGAAAACTTAGTTTTATCATCACTATTTATTAAGTTTATTTTATAATGTTCTTGTATTCATCCATTAGGTGAGAGAAGCTGTCGCTGTATTGCAAGCTCATCAAGCAAAGGAGAGTGCTACCGGTGAACCTAAATTGGAGTAGATCCCGTGGAACAGAAGGACAATGGACATTTTCTAGTTAATGTGTTTACAGACTGGCATTACAATATATTTTGGTGGTTGCTTGATTAATATATTTATAGTTGATCATGTATCATTATTTTTTTTTCAAAAGGTATCATAGCCATTATGTGTAGAAATGGGTTGTTTTGGATAGCAATGTTAAATTAAGTTGTAATATTTTGTCGTTTTCACACCATTTTCAGACTTTGCTCAGTATTCATACTTGGAATTTAGAAATCATTCAAATTGTAAAGAATACAAATTAGTTACAAATTTACTTATAATTGATTATGTTTTACAGACAGTTTTCATTTTTTGAATTTTTATAATGCATATTAACAGATATATGATCGTGTTCATGAAGTCCCCTGGTGAACCTCAATTATTGGTTACACAGACGATAGAAATTTTTATTTAAAAAAAAATACGAAAAAAAAAATGGAAAAATATTAATAATATTCTAGTGTTTTGAATGAACACCAGGTAAGTAAAATACTTTATGTACTGGATTATTAACTTTATCCCTCTGTGTATATATATATTTCAGTGAAAAACCATCCGATTGTAGTTCAGAAAATTTTTATTTTCTGAACTGTAATTGTGAAATAAAAAAATGTAATATGAAAAAAAATGATAATAAAAAAAATGAATAATGTTATATATGTAAAAAATATGTTTGATTATTTTCTTTTTTGTGTCGTAGCATTTAATGAGTTTTATATCCTTTAGTGTATTGAAAGGATATCGTGTTCTGGTTTTGTTTCTTCACTTCTGTTATGTGTTGTTACCATAATCTGAAAGAGCTCATCACATACTGTATAACTGTCCATATCTTTAGATTATTGAAAAAGAATTTTAATGAAAATCACATTGAAATAAAAAGATAATATCAAGTCCCTAGTGAATTTGAATTACCAAAGTATTGTTATGGGCTCAGGCTTTTTCTTATCCAAAACTTTGTACATGTTTGATACCTGAACAAAATTGACTGAATAATACTAGCAAAATTAGATGCTGGAGAGAGTGGAGAGAGAAAAAATACACAAAAAATTGTTAAAATGCAGGATTGTTGTAAAATTATTTGAATAAGAAAAAGTTAGTAGTGTTTTGTTTATATTTTATTTTCTATTTATGGAACTAAGAAAAAATGTTTTTAAAAAAAAATACATGTAAAAAAATGAAAGAAAAGAACACACACACATACACGTAAACAAACATGAGAAGAGGGACTTTTAATGTTGGATTTTGTTAATAATCTATTATATTGTAATATTTTAAGAAAATAAAACTTCCGTTTCAATAATTTGTCTTGTTTGTTTTGATGTTACAGAAGATAAAATTTTTTTGAATACCAAATTTATGACATATTTTACGAAAGGATATGTAATGTCAATTTTTATACCCATCACAAATGAAGTTTATGGGATTCATTCTGTCTACCCATTCCTCTGTCCACACTTCTTGTAAGCACAACTCCTTAAACCACTGGAAGGATTTTGAAGAAACTTAACTCAAAGATGTGCATGATGAAGGAACAAACCAGAGATGAGTAGATAATTTGACTTGAGTTTTCATCGATTCCATCTGCCTAGATTACATACAGTTTCCCTAATAAACATTTCAAAGGAATTTGATAAAATTTAAAAGGAAGGGCACTATATGGAGATGTTCAGGAAGGAATTTAATAACTGTTCCAAACAATGAAGGGGAGATATTTAGGGCCCTGCCATGAAATGGCGGCACCCTATAGTAATCAGTCTGTCCGTCAGCGTTTTCTATGTTGTACCATAATTCAAGATTGCCTTCACTGATTTTTATACGACCGCAAAAATTTTTGCGGTCGTATATTGGTATGGTGCTGTCGTTGTCGTCGTCGTCGTTGTCGTTGTCGTCGTCGTCGTCTGTAGACACTTTAGTTTTTGGTCAATAACTTTAGTTCCAGTAGATCAATCCTTATGAAATTTAAAATAATGTTCTTTGGTACAAAAGGAAGAATTGGCTCAGTTTTGGTAATTGTGGCCCCAACCGTTTTTAAAAAAGGGGCCAAAAGGGGTTAAATTGGGTGTTTTCACATGTTTGTTTGTAGAATCTTTATTATTAATTGGATTTTGATGGGGTTTCTTTCAGTGTGCTCCTGAGGAAATTTCCAATCTGGGGTATGCCAACGGATTTCACGTAGCATGTACCACTCACGAGATAAATGGGGCCCAACAGGGGCAAATCTCCAAAAAAGTAAATTTTTTATTTTAAGTCCGATTTTGATGCAGTTTTTTTTAATGGATTCCTTGTGAAAAATTAACATGGCGCTCAACTATTATATTTTTTGATAACTTGTTTCCTTTCCCAGCTATGAGTTATTTTTCATCGGATTTCAGTGGGATTTTTTTCTTTGGATTCTTCTTGATCTAAGCTTTCAGCAATATGTCAACTGATTTTGTGTAGCTCTTACCGTTTCCGGGCTACGAGGGATCAAAGGGGCCAAAATTGCAATTTTTCTAAATATGTCAAATCTTTATTTTTCATCGGATTTCAATGGGATTTTTTTCTTTGGATTCCTCTTGATCTAAGCTTTCAGAGGTATGGCAATGAATTTGGCGTGGCTCTTACCGTTTCCGAGCTACAAGGGATCAAAGGGGCCAAAATTGCAATTTTTCTAAATATATGTCTTAACTTTATTTTTCATCAGATTTCGATGGAATTTTTTTCTTTGAATTTCTATGGATGTAAAGTTTTAGTTGATAGTACATATTTTGCATAGCTCTTACGTTTTTTCATCAGTAAGTGATCAAAAGGGTTGAATTTTTCCTTTTTTTGTTCCTAGTTAATAACTGTGTCGAGCTTCTTTTTGTGTCCATCTAATTATTGTGTCAAGCTCTTTACTGTGTACACAGTCACTTTAAACTACTTTTGTTGAAATTTCAGTGGTCGACATGCTGCGGTCGTATCATGCTGCGCTTGGCGTAGCCCTTTATTATGATTTTTTTACTCAAAGTTGAACTTGACCAAAGGAAGCTCCCTTTTGTTTCGAGGAAAATTGGAAAATGATGGAAAAAACTTCGTTTTTATATGAAAAAATACATATTTTGAGAATTAGCTCTATGTTGTACCATAACTCAAGATTGCCTTCAGGGATTTTTATGATTTTGATACTCTAGGTTGGACTTGACCAAAGGAAGCTTTCTTTCCTTTTTGAGGAAAATCGGAAAATGATTTTTGGAAAAAAATTATATAAAAAGTGCACATTATGAGAATAAGCTCTATGTCATACAATAACTTGAGATTGCCTTCAGGGATTTTAATTATATTGATACTCAAACTTGAACGGGACCAAAAGAAGCTCCTTTCCATTTTTTTTAGGAAAATCAGAAAATGATTTTTGGGAAAATACTTTGTGCATATTTTGAGAATCAGCTCTGTCGTATGATAACTTGAAATGACCTTCATATAATATTTTCAATGTTTTGATTTGATCTGAACAGATGAGACATAAGGCCTTACAAAAATAATGATTAGATTCTCAGGCCATATTTCTGAAAAAATGATGAGGCAGGGAGGGAGAAGATTTTTATTTTTATTGGTTCAAAATCATGATGAGACATCTTTTTACATTACTGAAATGTCCAAATAGTGATGAGGTAGGTGATTTTAATTTTTTTTTATTTGAAACTTGAATAAAAAAGTAAAATTAGTTCCCAGAAAAGAGATGAGGCAGGGTCTGAGAAGCTAATGTATTTTTAGCTCACCTGGCTATAGCCAGGGTGAGCTTTTGCCATCACTTTTCGTCCATCCTTCCCTCCGGCGTAAACTTTTAATTCAAAGATCTTCTCCACTGAAACTACTGGGCTAATTGAAACCAAACTTGGCCACAATAGTCCTGCAAAAAAGTTGTTTTTCAGATCCGCGCTATATCCAAGATGGCCGCTAGCGGGAATCATAGTTTTAACATTGGACCTTATGGGAAAACACTTTCAAAGATCTCCTCTGAAACTACTGGGCCAATTGAAACCAAAACTTGGCCGCAATAGTCCTTAGATGGTCCCCTGCAAAAAAGTTGTTTTTCAGATCAGCGCTATATCCAAGATGGCCGCCAGGGGGATCATAGTTTTAACATTGGACCCTATGGGAAAAGACATTCAAAGATCTTCTCCTCTGAAACTACTGGGCCAATTGAAACTAAACTTGGCCACAATAGTCCTTAGATAGTCCCTTGCAAAAAAGTTGTTTTTCAGATCCGCGCTATATCCAAGATGGCCGCCAGCTTGGATCATAGTTTTAACATTGGACCCTAAGGGAAAACACTTTCAAAGATCTTCTCCTCTGAAAATATTTAGCCAATTTGAACCAAAATTAGACTCAATGATCCTTAGATGGCCCCTTCAAGAAAGGTGACAATAGAACTGCACCCCTATCCAAAATAGCTGCTAGTCTGGAACATAGTTTAACTTATGATAATATAACATCATTGTCTTTTAACAAATTTGAAAATAATGTCCTTAAAACATGAGGACTATTTTAACTGCATATGTCAGCCGTGGCCCAGGTGAGTGATACAGGCTCTTGAGAGCCTCTTGTTTTATTTTGCCTAAGTTGTCAAAGCAGCCATATGTAGGAACTGAATTTACAATAACTTAAGATTTTGTTATTTGTTTTTCCCCAAGATTTTGTTATTTATGTTTTTCCCCAAAAATTGTTTTATGATTTCCATGAAAGTTTATGGCCCTGGCCCCTTTGTTATGCATGAACGATCACTTGCGTTTTTAGCAAGCAGCTTGTACAGCTTATACCAGTAGTCCTGGCTACTTGATATTTGACATGCAGTTGCACCATTATAGTACATACCGATTTCATGCCCAGATTGGGCCCTGGCCGCTCAGTTATGCACGAGTGATTACATCATTCCATCATTCTTTTTAAGGAAACTGTTAACACAGATAAAGAATTATATTCTGCTGAAGTGAAATATCCAGGTAAATCCTGCAATTTGATTGGTTACCTTGACAGGGGATATGAGGCCGTATCCCCGTGGTAGCAAAATAACAATTTTTAAACGCTTTTAATAGAAAAATCACAGCACTTCTAGCAGAATATAAAAGTTATTCGGGCTTCACAGGGGATACAGGTTCATATTCCCTGTCTGTGCCCTATATCCCCTTCGCCTGACAGCTCAGGGGATATAAAACACAGACAGGGAATATGAACCCGTATCCCCTATGAAGATTCCCGAATAACATAATATTTAAATCATTATGGCTGCTGCAGTAAATCAATGTGCAAATTTAGGCGATGCAAGGGGTGGGCGAGACATATCTAAGTGTAAAATGAGGCCAAAAAAGGTTGCATTTTATTTTTTTTCAACAGAATATTTTCATTTGGACGTTTTGAACCATTGTAAAAAGATATCTCTTGAGGATTATATCATTGTGACCAAACCCATCCATCCAATTTGCACTTACCATATTGCCTCAGGTTTCTCCCCGTGGTAGAGATGTATGCGCTATATTTTTCTTAGATATGGTGTACTTGTACACTTTGTACACTTTGCTCAATTACTATTATCTAAATTTATGTAAATTCTAAAACCTTAGGATTAACTCCCCCATCGTAGTTTTGTCCTTAGCTATATTTGATATAACTGATTATTCGAATTTCGTTTGAATTTATGCATTCTAAACAGTTTTGAAATTATGGATTTCCTTTGTTTGGGTTCTAGTTCTGCTGATGAGGAATTAATTTCCGAAATGGCCATACAGCTCAATAAAATTATTGCAGTTGGAGTTAACATATGTGTTATGGTCTCATGTTCATTTACTCCATATCCTTTCGTAAATATTCAATGAGTGGGGGTTTATCTGGCTGCCATTCAGTGACAGCTCTTGTTACTCCAAGAGTGTAATGGGTCCTATTTGTATGTCAGTTTTTGCTCTTGTTAATTCCTCCTTTGAATCTGCTTGATAGATTGCTTTCATGTAAGGTTGGACGGACATACACATGTGTCAAGTTGATTGAAAAACATTGCTAGTAGTTGTAAGACAATGTTTTACTAAATGTAAGCCTTGTTATGGCAACTCCTCTGAAACTGCATGTTTAATTGCAGGTTTGTTTGATTGCCCTTTCACTGCGGTGTCAACACAATAATTGTACACTTTATTCAAATATGACACTTGTTCCCATAAATATGATGCCATTAGCTCTCGTTCAAGCCTCCTTATGATGTTCTGACCTTTAAATATATTATTTATGATTGAAACACCATATTTTCAATATTTGTTCTTTGGGAACTTTTTGACAGGGGCCAAATGACAAGGAAGTGATTAGAGAGACCTTTATTTTCTAGAAACAAGAGGCTTTCAAGAGCCTGTATCGCTCACCTGGACCATGGCTGACATAGATAAAAGGAAAAACAAAACATAAAATTTAGCAGAATACTTTTTTTTCTAAAATTACAGTATTCTTATTTGGTTTCCATGGCAACTGAAAGATCCACCATCCATTACAACCCATAACAGAACACCATTCAAAAAAATATGGGCAGGGGTTCCCCTTATAATCAAAGTAATACATATTGCTGAAATTAAAACATTCAGACCACATTTCAAATAAAAATTCAAAAATTATACAATGTAAAAACTATGTTCCAGATGGTGGCCATCTTGGATGAGTTACGAACCTACCAGATACATTTTTGGATGGAATCACCTAAGAACAATTGTGGCTTACGTTTGGTTATAATTGAACTAGTAGTTTCTGAGAAGATCTTTGAATGTACTTTCTAAAGGGTCCAATGTTAAAATTATGTTTCCCACTGGTGGCCAACTTGGATATAGCGCAAACCCCAAAAAATCTATTTTTGTAAGGGAGCACCCAAGGACTATTGTGGCCAAGTTTGGTGCCAATTGGCTCAGCAGTTTCAGAGAAGAAGATCTTTGAATGTGTTTTCCCATAGGGTCCAATGTTAAAACTATGTTTCCTGCTGGCGGCCATCTTGGATATCGCACGGACCTGAAAAACGGACGCAAAGTGATGGCAAAAGCTCACCCTGGCATAGCCAGGTGAGCTAAAAAGGCGGAAGTCTATCATTGTATCCACACTTTTATGTGTCCACACCTGTATTGTGTCCACTGCATTGCCATTGTTGATTCAGAGATCAATAAGTGCTATTCGGTGACAGCTCGTTTTGTATTTTTCTCCATAAATCATGTTCAAAAAATTATACCCCATTCAACGAGTGAGGGAGTATATTGTAATCCACTTGTAAGTCTAATGTCTATTTGAAATGTTGCATGCTGCCTAGTAATATTAAATTGTGCATTGTAAGCAATTTTGAGTGTTCAACAATATCAATTTTCTGTTTGATTGGATTTTCAATATTTAATGTATTTCTTATAGTAGTGAAATTTTCATCTAAAAATATTCCACTCTACCAGGAGGGATTTTTTCGAAATTTAGTATGCTGCTTAGTTGTATTGAATTGCGCATTGTAGACAATTTTTATTGCTTTCCAATATTTTCTTCTTGTATGTCTGGACTTTGAATTTTTATTGCGTTGGTTATGTGGTTATATCTTTTGTCCGGAATTTTTTATTCTGTCAAAAAAGGATTAATTTGATATTTTGATTGCTGCTTTTTTCTAACGAGTTCTTGGTTTTATGTATTTTTTATTGCTCTATCATATTAACCTCTTTTTGACGGAACTTTGAAAATTTAATATGAGTTGGGTATGTTTTGCATGACAATGAGGCAACATAAGTTTTTTTAATGAAATTTCTCCAAATTTTGACCATGATTAGAGGATCTTTACAGCAGTACTGATGGATCATTTTATATACTCAGCATTCAAATAGTGGTAGATATACTCTGAAAGGGCAACAGTCTGTCAGTCTGTTTTTTTTTTATACGACAGCAAAAAATTTGAGGTCGTATAATGGTATGGTGCTGTCGTTGTTGTCGTAGTTGTCGTTGTCGTCCGTAGACTTTAGTTCTAGTTGATCAATCCTTATGAAATTTTAACACAATGTTCCTTGGCACAAAAGAAAGACTTCGACTTGTTTTGGTAATTGTGGCCCTTCCCGTTTCTAAACCAGAGGATCCCTGGAGCCTATATCGCTCACCTGGCTTTCAGTTGCCACAATCAAGCTAACATTGTAAATTATACAGTTGAACTTCAGTCTCTCAAACTTTGGTAGAGCAAACACCACCATTAACTTGGACTCTATTTTAAGTCTGATCATGTTTTACTGTACTTCTTTGTTGGGCTTTTTTTGACAAATTGTCTTGCTAAGGACCACTTCCGACACCAGTTTTGAAGTCGAGACATCATTTGGTAAATGGCAGTCAACAACAATTATATCTTTAAGTTACGACATCAATATCTATTTGGAAACCAAATTTCATTTAAATCGGACAATGTTGAATTTTCCCGCCTTTTTGGCGGCCATTATGAAAAAGGCAGTCAACAAACAATTTTCAAAACCGGTATTGCAGTAGCAACATCAATATCCACTTGGAAACCAAATTTCATTGAATCAGACAATGATGAATTTTCCCGCCTTTTTTGGCGGCCATTTTGAAAATGGCGGTCAACGAACAATTTTTAACATCAGTTTTAAAGTTGCTACATCAATACCTTTTTGGAAACCAAATTTCATTGAAATCGGACAATGCTGAATTTTACCGCCTTTTTGGCAGCCATTTTGAAAATGGTGGTCAACGAAAAATTTTCAACACCTGTTTTGAAGTCGCAATATCAATATCTATTTGGAAACCAAATTTCATTGAAATCGGACAATGTTGAATTTTCCCGCCTTTTTGGCGGCCATTTTGAACATGGTGGTCAAGGAACAATTTTCAACTCCGGTTTTGAAGTCGCAACATCAATATCTATTTGGAAACCAAATTTCATTGAAATCGGACAATGCTGAATTTTCCCGCCTTTTTTGGCAGCCATTTTTAAAATGGCGGTCAACCAATAATTTTCAACATCAGTTTTGAACATTTTATCAATTGACACTTAACCTTTATCTTCTATAGTTTTGGAATTAAAAGATGAAAAATATGAAAATTTTGAAAATTCCGTGAAAAAAGGGCAATAACTCCTACAAGGGTTTTTGGATTATCTTCAAAATTTCAGAGTGGGTAGATCTTGACATGCTGAACATTTTTGCAATTTAAAGTTGACTTGTATCTCTTATAGTTTTTCTGATAAAAAAATAATAAAGTTAAAATTTTGCAAATTTTATAGAAAAAGGGCAATAACTCCAAGATGGGTTTTCGGATTTTTTCAAAATTGCAGGGCAGGTAGATCTTGCTATGCTGATAACTTTTGCCCCCTGTCAGATTTTTGATATCTGTAATGGTTTTTGAGTTATTTGCAAAAAACGGCAATTTACCCCTATGTTCTATTTTTAGTAACAGCAGCCATGTTGTTTGGTCTTCAGACTACTCGAACACAATTTTTAAACTGCATACCCTGGTGATGCTTCTGGCCAAGTTTGGTTACAATTGGCTCAGCAGTTTCAGAGGAGAAGATTTTTGAAATTGTTGACGGACGACGGACGGACGGACGACGGACGCAAAGTGATGGCAAATTGAGCTCACATGGCCTTTTAGGCCAGGTGAGCTAAAAAGGGGCCAAAAAGGGCCAAATTTGGTGTTTTCATATATTTGGCTGTAGAATATTTATTTTTTATCAGATTTTGATGGGGTTTCTTTCAGTGTGCTCCTGAGGAAATTTGTAAATTGATTTCACGCTGCATGTACTGTACTTGAGATAAATGGGGCCTGAAAGGGGTGAATCTCAAAAATTTTATTATTTTTATTTTTAGTCCGATTTTGATGCAGTTTTTTACAATGGATTCCTTATGAAAAATCAACATCAGGTGCTGAACCATCAGATTTTTGATAACGCCTTTTTTTCCGATAATTATAAGGGTCAAAATTGCAAATACAGAAATAACTTAAAAATTTTATTTGTCATCGAATTTGAATGAACTTTTTTCATTGGATTCCTCCTGAAGTAGGCTTTCAGGTGTGAGCCAACAGATTTTGCATAGCTCATATGGTTCCAGAGCTATTAGGGATCAAAAGTTGATTTTTATTTTCCGTAGTTTGTGTCAACCTAAGTTCTGTGTTAAGCTCTTTATTGTGTCTATCTAATTACTGTGTCCACATTCATTTTAAATTACATTTGTTCAAATTTCAGTGGTCAACATGCTGTGGTCGTATCATGCTGCGCTCGGCATAGCCCTTTTTAAACAACTGCAATACCCTGAATCAATATGGTAAGTGCAAATATAAGTGCGTTTGTGGACTCGATACAGATGTGGACACTTTTGTTATATTTCTTGAACACATCTGTTGAGTTGCTCGACATCTGGCAATGAATAGGGTCTGAAAGTCTCGTTTCATTTTGGTACTGCCGGGACCAAAACTTGTACCCGGAAGTTGCATTTTAAACAAAAACATATGACGTTTAAAGCAAAAAAATTGAACGTCATAATCGTGCAACGTCATATTTTGGCGGGAAACGTTTTCAAATTGCAATTTTATCGTGCTTTCTCGGTGTCACATGACGCGACTTACAGACCCTATTCCACTCAAACAGTGCTATGAGGTATAAACAAAGCTCATTGTTGAAGGCTTCATTGTGACTTGAATATGAAGAACACCAATAAAGGTGTTGTTCCATTACGTAATTAAATGTCTCTGGTCTGTAATAAAATTTCGTAGAAACTCCGTTCAAAGTCTATGGTCGAGTGGTCCTTTCCATTGAAGATCCTTACATAAACCTCATTTAATGCACATATTCTATTACACATACAATTACAACAACAACACATTCATCTAGCTCAAAGTATCCAGCATAACATTCAGACAATAATGTCATAAACAATATCATAAAATACGGGAAATAAGGTAACATCAAAATGTACACAAAGAGCGAAACAAAGGTACTTAATGAAAAATACAGCTTTACAACAAGGAAGTACTGTAGTAACCCAACAGGCCTGAGTATGCTTCCCACAATATGGCATTGCAGTACAAAACCTATCACTAAATTTGAAGTTTGTATCATTTACCATTGAAGAGAAAAGCTCAACAAAAGTAAACATCGAAAGCAGCCACTGCCTGCTAAGCTCACCTCGTTGCACAGCATTGTCACATGTTAAATATGTTAGTAAACGAATCCGGGTCCGTTTGCCCACAAATACGTTCGTCCACCTTCTTGTTTGCCCCATTACCTGTTGCCCAGGGTCCGTTTGCTCACCATATAATATGATAGTGTATATTTTATCTAAGAAATATTTTTATGATTTCAAAGACTGACAATGTTTGTTTTGTCTCATTTCTTATGTGAAACACCGTAATATGCATATGGAGAAATGTTTGTATGAAATTAATTTGAATTGAGTTTCATTTATGCATTTATAATTCCTGAGACACACATTACATTAAACAAAGAACAGTATAGCTAGGCACAAACTGTGAAAAATCACTGTACCATTTTTCATATATCTGTTGTTTTATGTCTTGTGATGTTTTTATTTCCAAATAAAGGGCTACGCCGAGCGCAGCATGATACGACCGCAGCATGTCGACCACTGAAATCAACAAAAGTAGTTCAAAGTGAATGTGGACACAGTAAAGAGCTTGACACAATAATTAGATGGACACAAAAAGAATTAGCTGGAAACAAACTAGGGAAAAATCAACCCGTTTGATCACTTATTGATAAAAAAAAGTAAGACCTATGCAAAATATGTTACTATCAACTAAAACTTTACATCCATAGAAATTCCATCAAAATCTGATGAAAAAATAAAGATTTGACATATTTAGAAAAATTGTTATTTTGGCCCCTTTGACCCTTTGTAGCTCGAAAACGGTAAGAGCTACACCAAATCGGTTGGCTTACTACTGAAAGCTTAGATCAAGTGGAATCCAAAGAAAAAAATCCCATCGAAATCCAATGAAAAATAAAGCTTTGACATATTTAGAAAAATTGCAATTTTGGCCCCTTTGGTCCCTTGCAGCTCGGAAACGGTAAGAGCAGTGCCAAATCCGTTGACATACTATTGAAAGTTTACATCAAGAGCAATCCAAAGAAAAAAATCCCATCGAAATCAGATGAAAAATAAATATTCTACATAATCTGCAAATTTGCAATTTTGGCCCCGTTCGGCCCCTCATAGCTGGGAAAGGAAACAAGTTACCAAAAAATCTAATAGCTGAGTGCCATATTAATTTTTCGCAAGGAATCCATTGAAAAAAACTGCATCAAATCGGACTTGAAATTAAAAAAAAAAAACAAGATGTGTTTTGTGAAACACTTATGCCCTCCGGTAGAAGTAAAGAAGAAACATTTAGCAACTTTGAACAATGAATGTCCTTCTGACAAAATAATTTGAAGAAATAAATTCTGGTATCAACAGAAAAGTTTAATCACATTAAATGATGATTGCAATTGGATGCAAACACAGAAGTCACCCAAATGAACCCTTCCAATCATTATCCAAGCATTATTAAGAAAACAATTTTCACCCCCCACCCC
>MJUU01009967.1:143006-177209 GCA_002080025.1 Modiolus philippinarum | reverse complement strand
CCCCCCCCTTTTTGGAACATTTATAGCCAACTCATTGTGTTCTGTTTATCAGTGTTATCAGTACTTTGATTACACCAGGGTTCATCAATACTGGTTCACCAAAAGTGGAGGTATACACAGAAGGGAAGAAATGAAATAACAACTCTCATCCTTGATATATATAATACATATATATATATACATGTAAAACGAAAGTGAATAAATGAAGAAAATATGCTGAATAATTTAAAAAATCTTTTTTACAAAAAAAAATCTATAGATACCAAGAAACATTTCATCATAAATGAGTTTAATTTCTATATACATATAAAATAAAACAAAATATAATTTCATTTTTTGGTGAAATTTTACCGGACAGTCACATGCCAAGGTCAAGGTCACAAGGTCAAATATTCTGGTACCAACTGAAAGGTCTCTCCACAAGGAATACACATGCAAAGTATGAAAGAGCTATCACTTACCATTCAAAAGATATGCTCAATGTTAAAGTTTTTATGCAGTTGTTCACAGGCCAATGTCAAGGTCACAAGGGCAATTATTCTGGTACCAATTAAAAGGTCTTCCCACAAGGAATGCAAATGCAAAATATGAATGCCATATCACTTACCATTCAAAATATATACCCAATGTTAAAGTTTATTATTTTTTTTCAAAAAGTCCATCACATGTCAAGGTCAAGGTCACCAGGTCCAATATTTTGGTATCCTTTGAAAGGTCTTGCCACAAGGAATACACATGCAAAATATGACAACCCTATCATTTACCATTCAAAAGATATACCCAATGTTAAAGTTTTTTGTGGACAAACAGACAAACAGACAAACAGACAGACAGACCAAAAACTATATGCCCCCGAAACTTTGTTTCAGGGGGGCATAAAAATTTGGGGTGGGATTTGCCCCTGTTGGGCCCCATATATCTCGTGAGCCGTACATACTACGTGAAATCCGTTGGCATACTCCAGTTTGGAAATTTCTTCAGGAGCACACTGAAACAAACCCCAACTCAAAACGCCAACAATATACCATTATACGACCGCAAAATTTTTGCGGTCGTATAAAAAGACGAAATAAGAAAAAAAACATTGTTATTTGTTTCTGAAATTTTCTCATTACTGATGCAGAAATAAGAAATAAAGTCGCATTTCATGACGATTCAGTAACAATTTTTTACTTAATATAGCTCTTGGCTGCAATATATTACAATGATATTAGCATTAAAGAACTTTCCATGAACAGAAAAATATTTTCGAGTTTTAATAATTTTAAAATTATTAATAACATATGCAGAAAGTAAATTCACAGTAACTACGGTATTTAGTTATTTTTTAATAAAAATTTAGAAATGATCACAAATAAATGTTTAATCACATTAGAGACATATAATTACTGTCATAAAATGTCTCTGATTACAAACTGCAAAACAAACAATTTTACATACATGTATTTAATTATCTAATCAGCATTACCAAGTTGACAATCATTGCGGGCTAATTTTAAATAATAAATATATTGACATTGAAACAATTAGGTAGTACATCTTAACTGCAAAGCAAACAAACTTTATTACTGTATTGGGAGCGAACGGACCCACTTGGTAGACCAATGGACCCTGTGCGAATGGACCCTGAGCGAACAAGTATGGTGGCCGAAAGGACCCATTACCTCAGTAAACAGGAATGGACTTTCATCATTTAACAGATTCATTTATGCATAAAATGCAGTTCACAGACTACATCCAAAGCATCCAATGCAGCTGTGATCCCAAAATGCATCATGTATACCAATATGGCTGATGGAACATGTCAGTAAGCAGGAATGGACTTTTACCATTCTGCCATTCAAGTCGTTCATGCGTAAAATTAGTCACAGACAGCATCCGAAGCATGCATAGTAGTTGTTATCCCAAAATGCATCATACATACCAATATGGTTGATGTCAGTAAGCGGGAATGGACTTTAACAATCCTACCTGACTAAGTCCTCATGCGTAAAATATAGGTCACAGACAGCATCCGAAGCATTCTTTGTTGTTGTCATCCAAAAATGCATCATACATACCAATATGGTTGATGCAGGACTTGTCAGTGTAATCAATCAGTGGTGTCCTTGTATCTTAGTGTGTCTGATTATGCCATTGTCCATGGATTGTTCGTTCTTTTGGTTGTCGGTTCGGTTCTCACTTACTATACAACATCAAATGGATTTTGCACTCATATAAAATCCAATCATGGCTTTCTTTTGTTCAGCGGAATATTTTGTGGGTCAAATTTTTGAATGACTAAGAAAACCTTAGTTTTGTTCTTTTCTTGTAAAATTAACAACAATGTGTAATTAACACAAGTAATTTTCATCATTTGTATCCACATGTCCCATAATTCAGGATGTGTAATTTACACTGTGGTCATTCTCGCCAGCTTTTGCAACTGCACTTATTGTATAGAATCTCCAATTCTGTGGTCATAGTTTCATGCTGTACTGTTGCTTAGTCTTACAAAAGATTCTATCAACACATCACGGTCTTCCTTCTTCAATAAATCTTTAGGTTCGGAGTAATATATGATACTTTTCCTTTGTTCCACAGCCTCCTCTCTTACTATGTCGTTCCAGTGTCCATAACTGTAACCTAAAACAGAAATCACAGATTTCAGTCAGTTGTTCAACAAATGGTGATTTATGTATAATAAAGGAGTAAATACACGTGAGACAAAGTCTTTATTTATTCATAGTAGAACCAAGCAATAGTGTGTGGTAAAGGGTTATTTTCGTGTTTTTTTTTACGTTTTAAAAATTCGTGTTTTCGTGTTTTGTGTTTTTATTCCTCTTGTTTTCTTGTTGACATTATTTCACGTGCCTCGTTTTTGTCCATATTTTGAACTCATGTTTCGTTTTGGGCATTTTATTTTTCATGCATTTTTATTTCCTATAAAACATCGGGACTCGGTACAATAAGAATATTGTTTACAGTACAGGAAAATATCATACTGCAAAATAAGCAAAATTTTATAGATTTAAAGAGACTTTTAGGTAAAATACGTCTGATAAGATGCACAACTGAGTAGTGAACTGACCATAAATGATAATGATTTCTCAAGTTATCGGCAAACTACGGCCTGATAATAGGAGAATGTAGGAGATGAAGCATCCACAAACTTTGTGACGGACGGAAAGATGGACGGACGGACAGACTAACGGACGACAGACAGAAAAGACAGAAAGACGGAAAAGACAAAAACAATATGTCTCCCCCTTTAGAGGGGGAGACATAATTCTATATAATAACGGTTCTTAAATATTATGGCAATGTTAATAGTATTTGTTCCAATGGAACTTTTATCAGGTGGAACAAACATATGTTTACATGCCTACACCTTTCTTCTAAAAAAAGTAAAATGCTCCCCAAAAATCATAATATGAGATGAAAAATATTAAGGCATCTATTTTATGTGCAAAATTTTAACCAAAACCATTCATAAATGTTGACGACACAAAAGGAAACTTAGTAATGTTGAAATTTCTCATTCAATTTTGCCATCATAGCTTAAATATCAGAAACATTGAAACACAGTTTTTAAGGGAAACAACTCATATGTCAATATACTTGTTGTGGTAGAAATAGATATTTTTTTCCTATATTCAAAGGGAATTTTAATTTTGAAAAGATAGTGGAACAGGAAATTCATTGTTCAAAAGATTAATTATCTGAAGCAAATGATTGGAAATTTCAATAAAGGTAAGTAGGTAATCTCTGACTGAGAGGTAATTAGGTGACAACTCAGGTAAACACTGCCGATGGATGTTTGTTTACGACTATACTAATCCTTTAATTAGCACGACATGCGTAATTAAATAATCACTGTGGGTAATTAGATAAAAGTGATAAAGATTTTGAGCATCATACTTCCATTTTTGGTGATTTTTCGGAAGTCAGGAGGTTCTTAGCTCCCGCTCGGGAGACTAGTAGCTGGCGGGAGATATGTGAATTTTTGACAAAATATCGGGAGTCTCCCGACGAAATCGGGAGAGTTGACAGGTATGATTTTGATTAAATAATAGTATCTTTTTATACTCAGAATAGTCATCAGTAATCTGTTAAAAAAACAAGACATGTTATTCATACTGACTATAAGAGAGTCACAATGAAATGATGGGCTGGAAATGTGGAAAAATCTGAATTAAGAAGAATGTCTAAAAACATAAGGAATTTGACGGTGAATGTCTAAACAGGTAAGGAATTTGACAAAAATCTTAGTATAAAACAGCCATGAAAATCAGAAGCCTTATGCCCAAATCACAAGGGTAGCCATGTCTGCCAATTGATTGGAATGCTAAACTTGAATTTCTCTAACTTTCATGAAGTCAGTTTGGGTTTGCTCTCACAGGGAAAGACAAATTAACATTCTAACACGGAATAATTAAATTGTATGAGCTACTAAAGTGAAACCTAATGACAAACATGATAAAAGCTGATGTGACATGAAATTGCGGTCAACATATACTGTTAACATGGTAAAAGGGATTAAATTTTTTTCTGTGGTTTAAATTTTGCAATTTCAATTCCTAAACTTATTCGCCATGTTTAATTTTCGCAATTTATAATGAAAACAAATTAACGCGAGATGATATTTTGGCCAATATATACCAAGCGCAAAATTAGTGACAATAAACCTGACGCGAAAATTTCCCCTTTTACAATTATTGTATGTTAGGATGTGCATTTGCATACCTCTGTTCCAATAACTATCATGCCAGGACGATAGTAGCAATTATCAAAACATTTCTTAATATCATTCCCATAGTTTCAAAGTGCACTAAAACTTCGCCTCCATGCTGCCCTAGGACATCCTTTCCAACTCGTTGGAAAATTTCTGGTTCTTCATATGCAGTTTGTCCTGTTTCTCCATTACAAAATTCTGGTCTGGAGAGAGATCTTGATCCTCTGTCTCCCTTATCCTCATCAATGTATGACCCAAAACTTTTTGCCTAAAATACATAACATACATATATGATAAAAGATGGTGTTATTTATATGAAATCATAATTATCGCCATAAATCATATGGAATTCAAATCTGTAATATGGTGGGAGGGCTAAGCCTATGTTGGTCAAAATGCTACTAAATAACCAATCAGCTGCTGCAGTATAGTAATAAAGGGCTACGCCGAGCGCAGCATGATACGACCGCAGCATCTCGACCACTGAAATTTAAACAAGTGATAACTAAAATGAATATGGACACAGTAATTTGCTGGACACGATAAAGACCTTGACACATAAATTAACTGGACACATTGAACTAGTGAAAATCAAAATTAGCCCTTTAAGTCCCTTATTAATAGGATATTGTAAGAGCTAAGAACTAGAGGTTCTCAAGAGCCTGTATAGCTCACCTGGTGACTGGCATAAACTGCAGCCTAAATTACTCATTTTCTAGAAGTTTCAAAGGAGAAAATCTTTGAACGTGTTTTCCCCATAGGGTCCAATGTTAAACAATTGTCCCCGCTGGCGGCCATCTTGGATGCGGTGCAGACTTATCAGACATAATTTTTAAGAAGACCATTAAAGGCCTAATGTGACCAAGTTTGATTCCAACTGACCAAGTAGTTTCAGAGAAGAATGTCTTTGAATGTGTTTTTCCCATAGGGTCCAATGTTAAACTGTCCCCAGCTGGCGGCCATCTTGGAATACATGCAGACTTACCAGACACATTCTTCGATAGGTACCGACTATGGACAGTTGTCACCAAGCATGGTTCCAATTGGGCAAGTAGATTCAGCAGTTTCCACGGTAATTTAAAGCCCCACTATCCATTACAACCCATTTCAGACCATCATTCAAGAAAAAATTTGGGCAGGGTTCCCCTTATAATTCAGATAATGCATATTGCTGAAATCAAAACATTCCAAGTCCCCGTTTCCCAAAAAAAAATTTTGGCAGGGGTTCCCCTTTATAATCTAGTTTAAACATATTTCTTATATTGTGTAGAAAACTATGAGGCACAATACGACAATCAAGCTTACATTTTAAGTTATACCGTTGAACTTCAGTCCCTCAAACTTTGGTAGCTGGAACACCACCAATATCTTGATCCGTATTTAAAAGTCTGATCATGTTTAACTATATTTCTTTGTTTGGCTTTTTTGACAAAAACATTCTTGCTAAGGACCACTTTCGACACCAGTTTTGAAGTAAAAACATCATTTTGTAAATGGCGGGCAATGACCATTTTCAACATCAGTTTTGAAGTCACAACATCAATATCTATTTGGAAACCAAATTTCATTGAAATTGGACAATGTTGAATTTTCCCGCCTTTTTTGGTGGCCATTTTGAAAATGGCATTCAACGAACAATTTTCAACATCAGTTTTTGAAGTCGCAACATCAATGTCTATTTGGAAACCAAATTTCACTGGAATCGGGAAATGTTGAATTTTCCCGCCTTTTTTGGCGGCCATTTTGAAAATGGCATTCAAAGAACAATTTTTAACATCTGTTTTGAAGTTGCTACATCAATACCTATTTGGAAACCAAATTTCATTGAAATCAGACAATGTTGATTTTTCCCGCCTTTCTTGTCGGCAATTTTGAAAATGGAGGTCAAAAATCAATTTTCCACACTGGTTTGATAAGTCGCAACATCAATATCTATTTGGAAACCAAATTTGATTGAAATTGAACAATGTTGAATTTTCCCGCCTTTTTTTGGCAGCCATTTTGAAAATGGCGGTAAAAGAACGATTTTCAACACCACTTTTGAAGTCAGCACAGCATAGCAAACATTTTATCAATTTACACTTAACCATCATCTTCTATAGTTTTGGAAGTAAAAGATGAAAAATATGAAAATTTTGAAAATTCTGTGAAAAAGGGCAGCGACTCCTACTGGGGTTTTTGGATTTTCTCCAAAATTTCAGGGTGGGTAGATCTTGATATGCTGAACATTTTTGCAATTTAAAGTTGACCTTTATCTGCTATAGTTTCTTTGATAAAAAATAAAATATATTAAAATTTTGAAAAATTTCCGGAAAAAGGGGAATAAATCCAAGACTGGTAATCAAATTTTCTTCAAAATTGCAGGGCGGGTAGATCTTGCCATGCTGATCACTTTTACTCCCTATCAGATTTTGGATATCTGTAACGGTTTTCGAGTTATTTGCCAAAAACAGCAATTTACCCCTATGTGCTATTTTTAGTAACGACAGCCATGTTGTTTGGTCCTCGGACTAATCGAACACAATTTTGAATCTAGATACCCTGGTAATGATTCAGACCAAGTTTGGTTAAAATTGGCCTAGTGGTTTCAGAGGAGAAGATTTTTGAAAAAGTTTACGACGGACGGACGGACGGACGGACGACGGACGCCAAGTGATGGCAATAGATCACATGGCCTTTTAGGCAAGGTGAGCTAAAAATCTGATTTCACATATTTTGAAATATTGCAATTTGGTCCCTTTGACCCTTTTAAGCTTGGAACCGTAAGAGCTATGCAAAATCTATTGCTATGTAATGAAAGCTAACAATGAGAACAATCCAAAGAAAAAACTCATCAAAATCTGATGAAAAATTAAGATTTCACATATTTCTAATAATTGCAATTTTGGCCTCTTTGACCCCATATACCTCATGAAAAGAATCCAAAGAAAAAAATCCCATCAAAATCGGATGAAAAATAAGATTTCACATATTTCTGATAATTGCAATTTTAGCCCCTTTGACCCATATTAGCTTGGAAATGGTAAGAGTTACGACAAATCTGTTCACATACTACTGAAAGCTTACAATGAGAGGAATCCAAAGAAAAAATCCCATCAAAATCTGATGAAAAATTAAAAAAAAAAAAGATTATCCGCATGTTTGCAATTTGGCCCCGTTGTGCCCCTCATAGCTTGGAAAGAAAACAAGTTATCAAAACTCTGATGGTGCAGCACTAGTTTATTTTTCATAAGGAATCCATTGCAAAAAACTGCATCAAAATCGGACTTAAAATAAAAAAAAAATACAATTTTGAAATTGCCCCTTTTGGGCCCCATTTATCTCGTTAGCCGTACATGCCACATGAAATCCGGTATACTCCAGATTGGAAATTTTCTAGGGGGAAAAGTAAGCCAAGATAGGATGGACTATGCTTGCAATATAAATAAATAGCTATCAACTGCGTCAACAGGAGGAACACAAGATATCTAAGTGGGGGGAAAGCTCGTGATAAAAGACCAGGAAATCACTCCGTCAAATAGCAAAGGATGACGGACTGAGTAAATGCAGTCGAATGACAAAAAGATCTTGCTAAAGCTCGTCGAGGAGAAAACCAACAGGAAACTATAGAAGCGTGTTTTTGTAACCTCGGTATTTTGTTATTTGATACAAAAACGAATGTCTCCCCCATTACATATCTTCCTGGAGATGATTTGCATCTATGTTGCAAATGCATTTAAACATTACTAATTTATTGAACTCCAATGAAAGATGTGGGAGAATTAAAATTGAAAATTCGAAATTCTATGTCAAAAAGGGACATAATTCCAACAAAAATTGGCCGATCATTCCGACAAGACAATATGCAAAACTAGGCATGACAGTCAACAATCCTGTGAAGTTAGGTTGAAATCCGATGAAAGATGTGGGAGAATTAACGTTCAAAAACTTGATTTATCAAAATTCTTTGTCAAAAAGGGGAATCACTCCCACAAAAATTGGTCCATCAATCCGACGAGATGATATACACAACTACGCATGATGGTCCACAATCCTATAAAGTTTGGTTGTAACCCTATGAAAGATGTAGGTAAACTAACGTACACAAATTTAAGTTATCAAAATTCTAAGTAAAAAAGGGACATAACTCCCACAAATATATTCCCAACAATCCAGCGAGATGATATGCACATCTAGGAATGATGGTCAACAATCCTGTGGAGTTTGGTTGCAATCCGACAAAAGATGTAGGAGAATTGGTGTCCATAAACTTAATTTTGCAAAATTCTAAGTCATAAAGGGGCATTACTCCAACAAAAATAGCCGATCAATATTAGGGGACGAATTGCAGAACTAGGCATGATGGTCCACAATCCTGTAAATTTTGGTTGAAATCCGACAAAAGATTTAGGAGAATTGGCGTCCATAAACTTAGTTTTGCAAAATTCTAAGTCAAAATGGGGCATAACTCCCACAAAAATTAGCCGATCAATCCGGCGAGACGATATGCACAACTAGGCATGACAGTCAACAATCTTGTGCAGTTTAGTTAAAATACAATGAAAGATGTAGGAGAATTGGCGTCCACAAACATAATTCTGCAAATTTCAAAAAGGGGCATAACTCCCACAAAAATAACCCATCAATCTGTCCAGACAATATGCATAACTACGCATGATGGTCAACTATCCTATGAAGTTTGGTTGAATCCAATGACAGATGTGGTAGAATGGGCGCCCACAAACTTTGTGACGGACAGACTGACGGACACACGACAGACGGAAAAGACAAAACAATATGTCTCCCCCTTGAGATGGGAGACATAATTTACACTCGAAGGCCTTCAGAAAGAAGGAGCTTAAAGCACTGGCAAAGAGCAGAGGAATGGTCAAGTACTCAAGCTACTCAAGAAGAGATGACATGCTAGAGCTGGTGCAAAGTTATATCAAAGATGCTCCGACTGAAACGAGATAAAAATCAATGATAGTAGCACATCAATGAGTAGTGTACTTGGAATGCATTAGGACAACTAGAACAAGTGAAAAGAACTCAAGGAATACTTCAACTCCAACATACATCCAGGAGATGATAGACTTTTTGCGACTTGATGTCCGATACAACACCGATAAATTGCACCGTCGTTGAGACGTAGTGTGTGGACGCTTTTGTTTGAACGTGGAAGTGTTGCTTGCAAATGGCTGGACCTTAGACGACATAGAATTCTCGCTGCTAATAAATGCACAAGTAAGTGAGAAAAATTAAGACATACACATGCAAAGATAACAACAACCCAATAAAAAAAATCGGCGAGATCAGCTGCACCGGTAGGGTAAGCATCTCCCGCTTCTTATAAGACATCCACCGTGTTGAATATGTCAAATCCGGTTGAGGAAGCTTTTAAAGGGAAAGATATGCTGTCATCTTGGATACAGATATCCCATAGCAGTCCACAAGATGGTGATGTCGACAGTAAACTTCTGGAGTGATGACTTCATGTTATTGGTGACATACCCTTAATTGTTTAAGTACCCTATTTGTGAGCAACCGGGCTCTACCAAGGAAGTCATTGTATCCACCACAGGCCTTTGAGTAGCGAATGAGATGGGAGATGTAAACTTCATATGTCGACGCTGTTGGAATGTTGCTACAAAGAAAACGGAAGTTGAATATTGGAAAAGTGAAGTCATCGCCTTTGTCATACAGCTTAGTTTGAAGTCTAACTCTGTTTTCAATTTCAAGATAAAGGTCAAGGAATGAGGCAGATGTGGAAGTGTCTGTAGTATCATTAATTTTGAGCTCTTTATATATATATATATATATATCATCTATACAACAAAAGCTAAAATTAAAGGATTGGGCTAGTTTTTTATCTTTATTTTGAAGAAGCCCTCCATGAATTCAGTCTGATAAGAGTGAAGAAACAGATCGACCAAAAAAGGCGCAAAGTTAGCGCCCATTGGAATTCCGATAGTCTGTTGAAAAACAAGTCCTCCAACCTGGACAAATATATCGTCGATCAGAAACTCTAACATTTTAATCACCTTTTCTTCAATTTGAATCAATTTGGATCTCCCGAAACACATTTCATAATCAAGAGATGACTGACCATCGCAATTCCTAACTTGGTGACACCAAGGATATCTGAAATGCCAAATCGAAGCAGGGGGTCAATCAGGAAATGAAGGATGCCTTGAAAGATGTCTTGACAATAGAATAACAGCGCAGTCAGCTCAAAATTGAAACTAGTGACTAAGGAAATGAATGCCTTAATAATACAGTCTTGCAATGAAATAGGTGGGCAGATGCGTAGCTTTTGGCTGGGGGATCTTGATGTAGTAGTATTGGTAGTGGTGAACTGTCGACTCGCATCATCTAGGACGGGTAGCTAGGTACGTGTAAATTGGCTGAGAAGTTCTGTCGAGAATTACGCGGGACACGTCATCCCCTTTCTTTGTAGATACTCTGTAGCTACTCCGGTAGTATTCAAGTAAACTTTTTGTTAGAGCAGCTGTTCGTATTCTTACCCGCCACGATACTTACATTTTGGTGCCGTTCAAAGCAATGGATAGTAAAGCAAATATTCTATTTTGTTACAGAAATGGCGCATCCACTATATTGGTGAAATAAAATGATTTCAAGTCGACAGAAATAGTGTCTGTATGTCTCGTTTCATTTTGGAACTTCCGGGACCAAAACTTGTACCCGGAAGTTGCATTGTTGAAGATCATATGGTGACCCCTAGATGTTTTGTTTTGGGTCGTTTTAACCTGGATATGGGATGTTGTCTCCTTGACATTTACCCCATTTCCTTTCTTTTTCATATATGACGTTTAAAGCGAAAAATTTGAACGTCACAATCCTGCAACGTCATATTTTGGCGGGAAACGTTTTAAAATTGCAATTTTATCGTGATTTCTCGGTGTCACATGACGAGACTTACAGACCCTATTGAACAGAAGAACTTACATAATCATCTTGCTGCAGTACGATGGCTTCATGAAAGACTTGCAGAGGTGGACAACAAGATCGTTCTTGGGCTTGATATCGAGACATCATTAATGCTGCAGACCTTACATTAGATGTAGGCCTTAGAGTAAGACGTTTGTGCACGAAATATCATTTCAAGAATGAGTCACTGTTAACCACAGATCAGCAGTCTTTGTGTCTCCTTACGTAAGTGAACATAACTCATCGGACACGGAATTGTCGAGTCATGCCCAGATTATCATACAGTATGGGTAGTGGGTGGTAAAAATGAAAAAGCTATGAAGGGACTTTGGGCGCGCATGATTGAAACTAACACAACTTGGTTAATAATTCGCAGAAACGCTGCAAGTCTGATGCAAACAGAGACCAGACGACCCATGCTACAGAGAAGTACAAAAGTGAAAAGACAAAAAAAATGAGGTTACAACTCATTACTTGAGATTTTTCAGGAATCGTCTGTATTTGGAGTCATAGTATGCTTCATTTTGTTCTAATTGCTACACATAATTACTGTCAGTGTCACACGGAGGATAGAACATTTTGTGATTAGATGGACAGTTTTTGCCCGATGAATCAATAAACACTAAACAAATATTTGATGAAGACATCGACTCAAACATAGACGACTAGTAAAGTTTGAAATAGTAAGATTCAGATATGCTAAGCATTTTTCTTCAGATTTTATTTTGTGTAAAGGAATTTTTTTTCGTATTTTGAGTATCCCTCCTACTTTTGAGGCCCGAGTATGTGAGGAATTACGCAGGACACGACGTCCTTTTTCTTTGTAGATTGAATGTGACGTCAACGGCAACGTCGCCTTAGCTACTCCGGTAGTATTCGAAGTAAACGTCTTGTTAGAAGAGCTGTGTTTGTATTCTTTCTTGCCACGGTATTTAAAAGTAATTAATATCCCCTCATGGTGTGATTCCTAGGTTCCACCACGCAACACTTCTCCTTATCGGCGCAGTAGTCATAATACCATTCTTCCGGATACTTCACCTCCTTGTTGAACTCAGTGTCGTGATCGGTGCACAGCCTCTTTGACTAGGTTAAAGGGCTTTTGAGTACTATTAGTATTCAAGTGCTTTCTCGGGTTGGTCTGGAAATTATGACCAGGCAAATGCATTTCGACAGGCATCTGATTTGTAAGCTTGTTCATGAACTAAGCCTACGAACATTGACTTCCTGGCTCCACACCCAGCTGTGGTCGCTGGCGAAAGGATTGCCGATAGAGGATATCTGCACTCTGCTCTCTGTCAAAGAAAATGTTCCTCACGAACTGGTCGATGCATTAGAAACTTTGAAGCCACCACCAAAACCAAAAGGGCCGTTTTTTCTCCAGCAAGAGAATAATTTCCCGAGCCTTGCCAGCTCGACAAACCAGCAAGATTCAAATGGTGTTCAATGACTTGATGCTAAGAGAGCAAAAAGTGGAATGACTACTACGTGTGTGGTTGCTACAACCTGAGTCGAAGCTACTTCAATCTGAAGCTATTGGAAGAACGCCAACTTCATCAGCCACTTCAGACAGGAAAATATAAATCAAAAGCATCCCGGACGGGACCATTGCAAAGAGCTCTGCAAGGAGCATTCCTATGCTCTATGTAACAACTTCTCGTCAAAGCCCTACGGGTTTTCGACATAGATATCACAAGATGAGAGGACATCTCAATCTTAAATGCTTGAAACCCCTTTTTGCCACTATAACTAAAGGGTAATGTAAAAACAGTCAGAGGCACCAGGTATGAGCTCTCGTACTGTCAGGCTGAAGACAAATGCATGCGACATCTAAATTCGTCACACTTAAGGTGAAGTGTCAAGAAAGTCAGTGGTCGTCAGTGTACGTACCTGTGCAGCCTGGATGAAGACAAATGCATTAGACAATTCAAACACTATGGGGCGTTGAAACGCGTTCGCCCAAACTCGTAGAAGAGTTTGAAGGTCTTTGTTTAAACGCAGAGTGACGTTTGTTTAAGCTCAGGAGCGCTCAATCAAACGCTAAGGACGTTTGATCAAACGTTCAAGGGCATTTGAAGGCGTTCACTAAATCGATCAGGGGCGTCCCATAGGTTTGGATGCTAAAACAAATGAAGTTCACAAACGAAAAGCACCGTGAGACCCTTGCTTAGGAGTTGCAGTATACAAAGAAGAAAATCCAAGCCAAATATACAGCATAACCAATATAGGGCTATACTCAAGATCTTGCATTGGTCTATGGGTCCTCAAGCCATTGGAACAGGTTCAAAAGACTGCAGCTTCCCAAATAATTAAAAGATCGAGCAGCACCCAAGCTAACTATCTACTACCCATTGAGTCACCGTCATGTACCAATCTTGGCTGCGGGCGACCCAGTATCTCTAGCTGAGGATGACTCCGAAAACAAATTTGTTCTGAGACCTGAGAACGACACCATCATGATTGGGAATTTGTCTCTCTACTTTGATGGAGATGACTTTTTCGTGGATGGTATCTACTAAAATCTACTAAAACTTTTCTTTAATGAAGAAAATAAGTTTAAAATCAAATCTACTAAAATGGGAGCGCGTGCTTATGCCAGTATTGGAACTCATAGTCACGAGGTGCCTCGATCCCGCAGACCAAGTAACTTATTGCGACACTTTGCGAGCATTTGGTGCCATGTACCAAGGTACTTTTGTGTTGTCAAGAACCCCAAAAGCAAACAAAAGCTACAAATGGAGTGAGATCGTGTCACATATCTACGAGCAAAAAAAAAAAGAAAAAAAAGATTGGCAGTGAGTTAATGAAGAAAAAAACCTTGATCTTTTGTTGGATCATCTGGAATTGTACGACACCGCATGTCGAACTGGCAATAACGGAGTGTGCAACTAGATGGTGGCTATTCTTTAAGTATCTTGGCTACATCAACGCATGGGAGTATATTCAGCTGCATTGTAAACTGCTATAAATAGACAATGGCACTAGTGATTAAAAAGGTAACTGTCGGTTTGGCGATCGATTGTTGTCTGAGACTGCCGCAAAGTTGCTTGGTCGAGTTTTAACCTTTTCCACCATAAAACAAGTTAGGTAGTAACTCTCGCTGGTGCGGGATTCGGATGACCAACTCGATACTGAGAGTCGCCACCGTAAATGATGTGGCAAAAGTTGTCTTGTGCAACGACTCTTAGTACGTTCTCCATTTCATCCTCTCCGATGAAAGCAAGCTGTAATTATACAAGATCATCAGCAACAAGCCCAAGATTGACTCTAGATTTTCAGAATGAGGCACTATGATTCCATAGCTGTCCCCAGAGTACTCAGTTCAACTTGCGCCCGACTGCCAAAGGCGGACGCAAAACCTCGATGGATCATCGATCAGAAGCAATGATCATTCACACAACACCCCCGTGTTTGATCACTGTCGGTTGGGAAACAGCCATGCGATCCTAAACGCTGAACGCTATCCCTCCGTATACTACAATTCCAACTTTACCCTGAACATGGTCCCAAGAGTGTTAAAGCAGGATGTAGACTTCCGCAAAAAATTTCCACAGCATGAATGTCACCAATTGCCAGAAACACTATAAACCTCGAGGTATGGAGGCAAAGACTAGTAGCTGCGGTCCACACTACAACCTGATAATAAATGAATAAATGGACAATTCATGGTTTAAGCGTTGGAGCGGATCACTTGCAAAACGAAGCAAATGCAGGGATTTTCTTCATGGTATCAGGAACAGGCCGACCAATCCTGACCCGGTTCAACCTAACCGTGCAACCACTTACCGACAAGAATGTTGGAAATGGACTAGAGACGTGCCATTCCATCTCCAACATTCTTGAAGAAAATATCTTCCTGAGGAACTCCAGTGTAACCAGCTCTACTGGTTTCTCATCAGCCTGGGTACCAGATCGTATGGCATCAACGACATCAGCAAAAACAGTCAGCGAGAGAAGATTCTCAGCAAGCATAAGCTCATCGTTGGTGCTGTTCGTGTGAGTAAAGCTAATCAAAGCCAGGAGCTATCAGTAATTTTGATGACGTCAACAGTATCAACACATCGTGCTGGGGTTCGACACGTCTACCAACGGCTACAGGGAGGATGAAAGTATCATTAAGATCATTAGCATCAATAGGGTCTGTAAGTCTCGTCCAAGTTTTGGACTTCCGGGTACATAATTTGTACCCGGAAGTTGCATTTTTATCAGAAAAATATGACGTTTCAAGCAAACAATAAGGACGCCATAATCCCACAACGTCATATTTTGGCGGAAAACGCTTTAAAATTTGAATTTTATCGTGATTTCTCGGTGTCACATGACGAGACTTACAGACCCTATAGAAATGAGTATATTAAAGTTGTGACCAGTACTTCAACTTGAATCAAATACGCTTTTTTACGTTTCATGTTGTATTGCTAGACTGCCCATACATGACGACAACAACGTAACATATACAAAAGCGTTACATAAACAATAGCTAGTTAACGTTAGTTATCTTTACGAATTACTAATAAGTTGCAATTTAAAACTTATCTTAAGGAGGTTTGCTCCTCACATTTTGGGATTTCTATCGGATTTTCGGAATCCTCGGGTTTTATCCATTTAAATGCATTATAATTTTTTGCCCATTGACCCCCTTATTTTTTTCTATAATTTCATTTTATACATCTTCGTGAGCATTCTGTAAAAGAATAATTGAATTCTATTTATTTGGTCACATTCTTTCATAGTCAAACCTTGCTAATGTTAATCCTATGAAAAATTAGAGGAGTTCAGTTTCCCGCCAAATTTTCAAACACTTAAATCTCAAAAACGAGATCATCAACCTATAATTTTTTTTACTTTAAAATTACTTCTTTTTTAATTTTCTAACTAAAAATCATGTTTATTTGAAATCCTATTTATTTTCAAATGGAGTAGCGAACCCCCTTAATTCTTGGCATAGGGGCCGTCGATTTCCGAAGTTTTGTGTTGAATGACAAAATTGAACATATTATCTGACACAGAGTGTCCTGAATTGATGGATATCGGTCCGGATAACAAATATCATAATTGTGAAAGCGTTTGGCACGGAGGCACGAATACTCTTATCGTAATTATCATGAACAATATCCAAGTAGTAGTCCAAACTTACAACAAAGAAATCTCAAACTGCCTGATGTTGTGAATCATGATGTGTAACTGAAGATTACATAGTATGGTAATTTTGTTGCTTGTATGTTGATGCAATTTTGAAGCGGTACCGTTATGTTGAAGACAATCAATACTTCAATGTGTAATTTATTCCCACTCCGAGTTTCTAAGTCTACTGGCGCGGATCAAGGAATTTTGAAAAGGGGGCTCCGATTAAAACTGAAAGGAAATTTGCCCGCGCGGAGGGAGGCGCGAAAATTTTTGGATTTATTTGTTTAAAATCACAGTTACTTTATTCATGATTGTCCGAAAAAGGGGTTCCAATCCCCGGACCCCCTCCCCTTTCGAATCCGCCAATGGTCTTTAATGGCCGTATCAAATTACAAAAATTCTCCAAAACTTATTGTTCATTTGTCAACACGTCGTTATCAACGATTTCTGTAACCTTTCGTCTAAAAGAATAATAGCTATTCTCTTATGATGCACGCGTATTATCTATTCCTTGCAGGAAAAGTTATTTGTGGTACATACGGAGACTTTGAAGCTGGACTTAGATATTCATTTGTTGAATAGCTTTTACAGGAATTTCATTGGTGGAGCGCCAAGTAATAACGCATCACGTGTGATGTGCTATTATTTTTTTCGACGTTTTTATTGGACCACTGTGAAATCTCGTTGGCCGTGATTAACGTTACCTAGCAACGGTGTTGTTATTTGAAAAACATCAGTTCGGCACTAATTCGCTGCATTTATTTATGAAAACCATAAGAGAAATAGTTTTAACAACTCCAAAGAATTGTATATCGCTGGATATCAACTCTCGTTATGAAATTTCAAATATAATAAACTCGCCAAAGGCTCGTTTATTATATTTTGAAATTACATAACTCTAGTTGATATCAATTGATATACAATTCTTTCTCGTTATGAGGACTATAAATACTGATCCACACTGGTGAAATAGGATGCTTTTATTAAGACATCAATTTTTTACTATACGGTATGCGTCTCTGCTAAATCTTTGACAGGAATTATGTTGTAAACCGATCTCTTCCACAGTAGTCACGTAAATGGCGCACATTAGTCCACCATCTGCAAATTCTTTCCAACATTTATCCATCAGTGAAAGTTCTACAAAATCCAAAGAATCTAGTAAACTCATACGTCACCATGAGAAGGACCGAAGGACTACTAGTCTCAGACAGTAAGAATCTGATGGTATGAATCTGGGGCCAGGCGCCGACCATGTGAAGGAGCATCCAGAAGGTAGGGGGTTTCCTACCCGTGTTGAGAGGTCTTTTATTGTTAGCTTAGACTATTCTGTGCGCTTTAACAAGTTTGGGTAGCACTGCCATCTCCAAAGCCTTCGATTCTGGGTTATACCTGAAGCGTGTCGATGGATTAAATGTTGAAACCTAGCGGCAACAGTCTCTACCTAAAATGTTTCACTGCGTTATCTTGGGCGATCTGTTGTACTTGAAGCGTGGTCAGCAACTATAAAATAGTTTTGGTCTGTCACAACAGTTAAAAAAATGTTCCACTTCTCGGTATGTTCGTATTAATAAACGAATAAAAGTAGATGCTAGTCGTGATGCATGCATGAAAGAAGAGCTGACCACAGAAATAAAGAAATGAGCAAGCCTGAAAGATCTACAAACGCCTCCATTGAATCAGGACATGAGGTGTATTCCGTGAATAATTTATTGTTGAATAATAATACTAAGGTGTCTCCCAAGAGCCTTGTAGGTGTTTGGCATTCATACATCTGTATTTTCTTGCATGTCTTTGTGGTACCAACAGCAAAGAAAAAGAAGCATCGAGACACCAAGGTACTGGCCTAAATTTACAAGTTTCAGCTTGAGTTAAGCCTACAATCTGAATGAAAAACTACTACGATGAGAAAGATAACCCAAAAAACTACTACGATGAGAAAGATAACCTGAAAAACCATTACGATGAGAAAGATAACCTGAAAAACTACTACGATGAGAAAGATAACCAGAAAAACTACTACGATGAGAAAGATAACCTGAAAAAAATACTACGATGAGAAAGATAACCTTTGTAAGCCTTCTACCCTTTTCACTTAGAACTGACTGAGAGGTAGTTTGTCTAGTTTTCTTGCTAAGTTTGATCCTGTGGTTTGATGAAGACTCCTTGTAAATGACCTTTCCTTTTTTAGGGTGGGGCAGACCCAAATGTCCCCTTCGCAGTCAGTTTCTCCCCGCCTAGATTCGTCGTTGAAGTGCTTCAAAAGTTTGGAAATAGCACAATCCTTCACTAAATCTAGACAAGGTCTTGTTTTTATAAAACATGAACAAATCGTGATTAATTTCAGTTTAAAGATATCCTTTTTCCTACAGTTTCCAATGATATATATGAAGCTCTTCAAAACATTTATTTTCATTTTTTTAATTACCTGCTTTACTACTAGTATCTAATTTTTAAAAAATATTTATATTCTCAAAGGAACATTTATTTTCATTCTTTTTACTGCTGCACTATTATTCAAATTTAATTATTTGAGAAATTCAATGAATAAATCTATATTGATCTTCGCATGTGCGTTTGTATTTTAATTTATTACGCTTTTAACAGATATTTTTCATCAAATGTAAAGAAGAGGCATTTTTAACACTCATTTTATTTAATATGGATAAGATTTGCTTACAATTAATCTTTAACAAGGCAAACATATAAAGCTAACATATCCAATCGGTTGTTTGATTTAATGAGATGTTTATTACACATGACACATAAAATAAATTATTTATTTGCACAATCAACCAGTTGATATTTCATATAGCACAACTTCGCCGTGGTAATATGAAGATGATAAATACATATTTATTTGTGATACTGCTAACATTTTTTGGTAAGCTCATCATATTTTTTTCTAAATCGCTACATTTTACATATTGTTCGTTGAATAATGGTCTCAAGTAAAAAATAAAAATTGATAACTGCAGGAAACACCTACAATGTCTGAAAATTATAATTACATGCCACAAACTGTCATAGAACTACAGATGAGAAACGCGAATAAGACAAAACATAAACGTTGACATTTGCGCAAAAAAAACGAGGACAATTGCGCAAACAAAAAGAGGACATTTGCGCAAATGAAAAGTGGACATTTGCGCAAATGATAACTGACTTCTTTTTTAATATTTTTTACCCAGTTGCGCAAACCTTTATGAAGTATATTTTTTTATTCATATGCCCTCTATCGTAGGCGTTAGCCAGATTTTTTCCGTTGCCCCCTGCTCACTACAGAGAGGTTGAGGTAGGATTCTGAGCAGGATATAGTTCGTAGTTCGTAAAAATTTATTAAGTCTCTCAAATAAAAAGCACTATTTAAAATTAAAATTTCTATTTACAAGTCTGTTCTAGCTTTGAATCTGTGACCCATAATGGTGATTATATATAATGAAGTGGAGTCGTGATATTTAATTATTGCTGTATTTATGACAGGTTTCCAAAAAGACTTGAAACTTTTCCTTTTCAATTCTAGGAATTACAGCCTGATTGATATATCATATTTTGATGTTGCTGATAGTCTGTTGCTCAGAAAGGATCCCCAAAAAATAAATCTTTGATGTATATATAAATACTGCTTTATAAGGATAATTTGTGCAAACGAGCTTTTAACTGACAAAAGATTACTAAAATGTCGTTTTGCGCAAACGTCCACTTTTCCTTTGCGCAACTGTCCACTTTCGGGTCTATCGATTTGTAACATAATATGAGTTACACCATAAGATTTGTTCCAAAGGAAAATGAACAAATATTATGGTATTTATTCCTAACGGAATAAATCTTATGGTGTAACTCATATTATGTTACAAATCGATAGACCCGAAAGTGGACAGTTGCGCAAAGGAAAAGTGGACGTTTCCTAACGGAATAAATGTTACATAATATTTTATCAAAAAAGAAGAAATATTATGCCAGTGTTTATGATATTTGTTTCAATGGAACTTTTGTCAGATGGAACAAATACATGTTTTCAGATTAACCAAATCACGTGGGTCGTGTGTTAATCCGGATTTTGTAGCAAAAACGTTATTATGTCAATTACGTGATAAAGTATCAGCAAAGACGTTTTATCTGTAAACATCAGACATTTCACAAGAAAATGGTGTGTTAAACCGGTTTTATGGCGCGCCAAGCCTCCCCTTCTATTGCGACAGTATCCGGTAGCAATTCAACAGCAACACTGTTGTTGAGACGTCGTAGAGTTAAAAGAAATGTTCATCTCATATATACAGCAAACAATAGCTGTGATGGTAAAAAAATCGGTAAATATTTCGGTAAATAGTCACAAAGTAAGAATACAAAAATCATCTATATCAAAGTGCAAAAACTTGCTAAAATTAATGAAATTGGGCACAAATACTTTGAGGTTTAAATAACTTACAATTTTGTGTCCGGTGTGAAATTTGGTAGCGGGTTTTTGTTTTGTTTATTTGGTTGTTAATGAATTGATATCCGCCGTGCACGGTCCCGGCTGAAGAATAGGCCCGCAGCATCCTCTGAGCTTGGAGTATGAGCCATCCTAACAGAGGACCCCGAGGGAACCCCGGGATATAGAAATAGGACCCAGTATCTCCGGCTTGCGGGGTGTGATCCCTCCTAAACGGAGGCTGACCCCGAGGGTCCCGGGATATAGAAATAGGACCCATTCCGTGGTTGTGCGGGATTAATAAATACACAACCCATCTTTCGGATGGGATGTAAACTCAGGTCCACGTGTTGGAAGAAATGCCACGCTTCCTGCACGTTAAAGAACCCTTGTAGCAAGCTCTCTTTGGGGTGGTCCGTAGGTGATCGGCTACAAGGCTAAATTCCCCGCCCTTGACGATTTCACCCTACTTTTCCAGTGGCAGTCAGAATTTCCCGTCCCATGGCCATTTCCATACCCCAAAGTGATTATTTATCAACAAACTTGTTCTCGTCTTGATATAGCTGAAATATTGCTGAGTAGACGTTAAACAATATTCAATCAATCAATCAATCAGAATAACGTTAAATTTGTATCAAGTTTACCTGGAATCTTCTTATGAGTCAAATGTGTATCAAGATTACCCGGAATCTTCTTATATCAAGATTACCCGGAATCTTCTTATATCAAGTTTACCCGTAATCTTCTTATAAGTTAAACGTGTATCAAGTTTAACCGGAATCTCCTTATAAGTTAAACGTGTATCAAGTTTACCCAGAATCTTCTTATATCAAGTTTACCTGGAATCTTCTTATAAGTTAAACGTGTTTTAAATTAACCTTGAATATTCTTATAAGTTAAACGTGTATGAAGTTTACCTGGAATTTTCTTATAAGTTAAAAGTGTATCAAGTTTACCCGTAATCTTCTTATAAGTTAAACGTGTATCAAGTTTACCCGGAATCTCCTTATAAGTTAAACGTGTATCAAGTTTACCCGGAATCTTCTTATATCAAGTTTACCTGGAATCTTCTTATAAGTTTAACGTGTTTTAAGTTAACCCAGAATCTTCTTATGAGTATAACGTGTATCACGTTTACCTGGAATATTCTTATAAGTTAAACGTGTATCAAGTTTACCTGGAATCTTCTTATAAGTTAAACGTGTATCAAGTTTACCTGGAGACCTCTTATAAGTTAAACGTGTATCAAGTTTACCTGGAATCTTCTTATAAGTTAAACGTGTTTTAAGTTAACCTTGAATATTCTTATAAGTTAAAAGTGTATCAAGTTTACCCGGAATCTTCTTATAAGTTAAACGTGTATCAAGTTTACCCGGAATCTCCTTATAAGTTAAACGTGTATCAAGTTTACCCGGATTCTTCTTATAAGTTATATAAGTTATATCAAGTTTACCCGGAATCTTATATAAGTTAACCTTGTATCAAGTGTACCTGAAATCTTCTTATAAATTAAAAATGTTTCAAGTTTACCTGGAATCTTCTTTCAAGTTAAAACAGAAATATCATATCCTTTCAGTTGTACAGAACACTAATGGGAAGCCATTGTTTTCATCTACCAAACTGACAAATGTGCAAGCACGGGGATTTGTTGACATGTCTGATTTTATCAAGTATCTGGAACGAAAATTGGACAGCTATATTCAGAAGTGTTGTACAGGTAAGATTTAATATTCGTATTTCATAAGTATTATATGAGGGGAAGTCGGGGGGGGGGGGGGGTTAAGAAGGTTGTTTTCTTGTTGTGTTTGTCTTCAATTGGTCTTTTCGTCGGGCAACGGATGTCAGCTGTTGTAAGAAAACTTTGCCAGTTACTCTTATGTGTGTTGAAGATCTCACACCCATGAGTTAAAAACATGGGTGTAGAATTGCTCGACATCTAGCAATGAATTCCGCTCAAACCGGTGCTAGGGGCCGTTTCGCACTTACAGTACTATGAGGTATGAGCAAAGCTCATTGTTGAAGGCCTCATGATGACTTCAAGAGGAAGAACAACAATAAAAGCATTGTTCCATTGCTTGGTTTTGCAATGTTTTTGTAAAGACTTTGTCTTATGTACATTTACTCAATATCCCTTCATTGCTTATTTAACAACATTTCAGATTTGAATCATTTACACAGAAATACACGTCAAAAATTTGCCAGGCGGATGGCGGGATGCACATACGTAAAACAGTATATTATTAATAAATAATAAAGCTTATCATATTTTGCGAATATGATAGAATATTTTCAATCTCCTTTGTCCGTCAAGAATCATGTATCGTTTGTCGTCGTAAATCTGAAGTTTTTATTACATTGCAAAAGTATATATATGAAGACAAATAAACATCGCAACTCTATAAAATATAACAACATACGGTATGAGTGGTTATTTTCGAAAGAACTTAATTTTCGCTTTATTCTCGAAAACTGCATATCGCGAAATATAACGTATAAAAGACTTTATATAGTAAGTGATAAGAAACCGCGAATATTTCAGTCCCGCGAAAATAAGATTAAACGTTGCGAAAAATTCGCGACTCTCGAAATAACCTCTTATATGGTATTGTTTATGTCTTGTTATTCAGATACACAGAACTGCACTAACAGTTCCTTATCACTAACTTCTGAAGTTAACAGTTGGCCAATCACAACAGAAGCTGATCTTACAAACCTAACGAAAGAAATGAAGAGAAGTCTTACATACCAAATGCAGTTATTGTCTGCTGGTTAGTGCCATTTGACGATTATTGCCAGGGACTATAATTTTGAATTTCTGTTACTCCCTATTTGAATAGTTTTCTCCTAAGGGAATATTTGAAATCCCATGAAAAACACTGAAATCCATTTGAAAATTTTGTCGAATAGCATTTCGCAATTTTCCTCTTTGTTATTGCTCATATAACTATCCTCTTGGACAAAGAATACATTTGTTTAAGGATGTAGTAAGGTGAGGTTTTTGCAAGCTGTGAAAGTCATTCGGATTTCTCTGATTTTATCCAATATTTGACTATGTAAAATATTTTGCCCCATTACACCCAATTTTCTAGTCATCAAAGTCTTCAGAAACTCATTTTAAGTCATTAAGCAAGATTTTATTAGATTGTAGATTTTCCTTCCATGTGAAACAAATTAATATTGTGTCCATGCTATACTAAGGTAAAAGTCCAAGAGAGCCTTTCCCGCCATTTTTTAAAATGTGAAATATCTTGAAAACAAGGCCCATAACCTATCAATATTTTTAGCTTACTTTATTCCTTTAACAATCATCTTTCCATTTAGGGTATCAATTTAAAATCGTAGATTTTTAAAATTTCACCTTACTACATCCTTAAGGTAGTTCAGGGGACTAAAAACAAAACGATAGATTTTTCTTATTTTTCTGTGACTGAAAGTTCGTTTAATTCCCTTCAAAATTATAGTTAGAAATCGATAGGTCACCGATCGCGTTTTTCCGGAAGAAGCTCCCGAAAATAGCAAGTTCAAACGAAAATAAATCATTTATGTCCTTAAACTGTTCAATTTTCAGGAGAAAGAAACCTGAAAAGCAATACTCTATGTCTCAATGTGTCATATTTGCCTGTATGTAATTTATTGAAATAAAACAAAGCATCTTAGAGATTGTCAGGTGCGGTGACCATCGAACATTTTAATACAGATGATCAAAACATGTACAATATTCAAACATATGTAATAAAGTCCTCAATAACATTGAAATGTCCTCCATAAATAATCATACAATGCTATCTACAAAAGAAAAAGGGATCATTAGAAAATGACACTTAAAATCCGTACTTCATATAACTTAAGTTAAATTTGACTTCTATACATAATAGGTGTACTCGAGATGGTCGCCGCCCTTGTCGATAACAAATTTCGTACACGCACTGGTTTAAATACCACCGGACTACTTTAACTATTGTTATTACAATAAGCCCGCGCAAAACTATGAAAATTCATACACTTGACGCACATAAATTTATTTCAACAAAAGCTAGAATTATTCATTAACTTGAGAATGATACTTTTTATATATATCTTTGTGTTATGACTTATTGAATTTTTATCATTTGATAAATATTCAATGTACCATTCGACAATAATAAAATAGAACAACAAACTGATATAATAATCTCATAATCACGTATATGTATAACATACGTGTGCAAACTTGAACTACGGGTCGCATTCGATTGGCCTGTGAATTGTGTGATGGACGTGCAGTACAGCAAAAGAGTGATTCGGAACACCTGTACTGCACAGTTCCATCTGTACCGACTGGAAAGGTGGTGTGATTGGAACAGTCACGTGACCAAGATGGAAGCCAAATGTTTTGATTAGAACATTTTGCAAGTTTTTGACAAATAAAAATTACTTTCTTGATTGTTATAAGGATAAAATTGATAAATAACATATATTTATTGATGTCAACAACTCTGTGAATGCGAGCGAAGGGTTTCAGTGCTATTAAAATAAAGAAATGCAAAAGGGTGTACTGCACAGTTAGAACATGAATAAAGTGTCGTGGAACAGGTCCTTAAAAGAAAGACAACAGTTTAGCATTTTCTGATCCTTTTCACATCAAAATTTGCATCATGGGCACAGTAAACACAAAGTAATACATAAAATAACGTAAATATGACAATATATTTTTCATCTAATGTTTAATTTCAAGTTTTATTTCAGAAATATTTCCCGCCTTTTGTCTTCCATCATAGAGAGCGCAACTTCCTGTTCTGTGACATTCAATTCGTCTGTGCAGAACACTCTGTACTGCACATGTTCTGCACAGACAATCGAGCGCGACCATGGAGTCCGTGAGGAGAATGGGGAACCGGACGCGTCGACAGGGTGGGAACTCTGAGAGAGTGGAGAGGGTAAGGGATACCAGGAGAAAAGGAACGCGAGAGAGAGGGTAGAAGAAAGGGAGGGGAACGCAGGAAATGGGTAAGAGAAAGGCTAAAGGGACAAGGAACGGAGGATGGGCATCAACAACCTCAAAAGCATGACAGTGACAAACTCTGTAAACTTGAGTAAACTCAGCGTTAGCTGTTAACCCATATCCATAGATTATTTCAACAAAAAATATTGTGAATTTAAGCAATCTTATTTTTTGAGGCCAAATAAGGCCCTTATCGCACCTACTACTTTAGTTTCTGTATATGGCGTTGGGGACAACTAACAGCTACTCGATACACTCATGATCAATACAGATGACCGCTATAGATTGCAGACTCTAATGTTGAAACCACAATTCCATGTAATAAATGCCTGTAAATCACAAGTCAAAAAAATTCACACCTCCCAAATAAAATATGTAGTGTCTATATTAAGCTATGAAGTAATATTTCATTGTAATATATGTCTTACACATTAATAATCATGGGGTAATAACAAAAATACCGAACAGAACTGTCAAGAGCCAAGAAGACAAAAAGCAGGTAAAAACCCACCAGACAAATTGTCAACAGCAATGGTCCTGGCTTTGTACAGGCATTCAAAAAGAAATGATGGGTAAAACCGATTTAATGGCGCGGAAAACATCGCATTCCATTGCAGTAATTTCTGGTAGGAATTCAACAGCAATCGCATTTGAAAGTCGTAGACAGTACAAGGAAATGATCACCCAAGTATTAAGAAAAAAAATCTCCAATCAGAGTTTGGACGGAAACTTGATTTGTTTTTCATGAGAGACTGATATCTATACAGAAATTCTTTAATGATCGTACGAGATGGATTTTATTGTAGGAATGGTATGCCAGAATACTAACCGGAGTAATTCAGTGCTATCACAATTGCAAGCTTCCATCACGAAGGAAATTGACAGCATAGTCGCAGAACAAATAGGTAATTATACCATTAAGAACCTTAACTAAATATTCTGAGCCATCGTGTATGAGTCAATATTACGAAATGGCACTTAGAGGTTTCATTCATCGGCACATCCAGGTTGAAAAAAGTGTGTGTGTGTGTGTGGGGGGGGGGGTTCAAATGGGTTCTAATGAGGTTCAAGAAAAGATAAAGTTCCAGGCCATTTATTTCCGAATTTTTATCAGTTTTGCCTTAATTTTGCATGAGATTCTGATTTTTTCTAGAAAAAGGGGAAAATCCAATCTCGGTAACCCCTCTGGATCCGCCAATGTATCTCAACTTATAACAATATAACACAGTCGATTTAATTATGCTATTCGTTGCAGGCCATATTCCTAATTAAATAAAAGTAGATGCAATAAAAAGTAGATGTGATGCATATATTACGAAACTTAAGAATCTAACAAAATTTAAAGACTTAATCAACCCAAAACTACGGAAGCGTATAGTGGACTCGCCTTGTCTTATAAGAACACCTTGTAACGCACTAATTTTCTTAAATAAAATCACCTTATCTCCTTGTAAGGTGATAAATCGTGTTAAATAAAACAACCTTGTCTTCTTATAAGGCAACAAATCGTGTTATTTATGACAAGTTTTTGCTTTATTAAAACATTTCTCGTATTAATTCAAAACGTTTTATTTTTAATTAAAATAACATTGTATTAACTTACTGCATGAAAACAAATAGAAGAGTTTAGGATGTATTAGGTTAAAACATGTTGTGATATACAAGGCAACAACATTTTTTATTTAATGTCTTGTCTTGCTTTCTATAACGTTAAGCGTTCTTAGTTAACTCGTTTTATTTAGGTGATAACACAAAAAATTACAAATATTTTGTCTAAGAAGACAATTAAATGTCTCATTTAAAACAAATTGTAGCCTTAACATCATCCATTTTGAATGTTTCTCAATGGCTTCGTAGCCCTTTATTAGCGAATGATATATAGTGATCATGGGGTCCGTTCGTCTGTCCGTTCTTTTTTCCGTCCGCTCTAGTATTACACACTTTGAGGTGATAACTCCTCCTAGAGCACTTGGTGAAATTTAATGAAACTTTCACAGAATGTTCAGTGCATATTGTCATTGTCCACAAGCTACATGTATCTATTTTTTACTTTAATTTTTTGTCGTTGATTTTTTACTGCCACCATAAGGGTACACACTTTGTGGCGATAACACTCCTCCTAGACCATCTAGTGAAATTCTATGTAACTTTCACAGAATGTTCAGTTTATATTGCCATTGTCACCAGCTATTTAAAAATTTGATTTGACTTGATTTTTTATTTTGGTTGATTTTGATTTACTTTTTGAATCAAATGGGGGAGCGGGGGCATGTATTGTTCACAGTTTTTCTAGTTTATTTATTTATCTGCTCCAGTCGTTTTTGTTAGCTCACTTCTCGTTTCAATTTCAATTTGGGCCGTAAATATTTTGGGTATTTCCCATTGAATTTAACAATGAATAGATACTTAGAGATAAGTTTGACTTGTATTTACAATCATGAATTTATATATATAGGGTTTCGGCTCTGCGATGAGCAGGAACAATCTTCAGAAATCTTATTAATTAACTTACTATACCTGGAAATGGAAATTGATAGAAATGCAATGATGCACAGTGACTTTTACACATCAAAACTTCAATAGAAAAATTATGGAAGGATATAGAGTGAATGCACATGTGACAAAAATACACACAATACATAGAAAACTCCAGTTTAACAAGGACATGGCTTTTACTCCTGTCTACATCTCGATGTCTAATGAGGGTCTTCAACAAGAGGTGAACAATATTCACCCTCTCAAGCGAGATCAAGAAGGCCCCTTTAGCGGTATTCTTGACAAAAATNACAAAAATGTTGAGCAACATCGATCGCAGCTTAAATATGTCATTGAAGCAACACATGTTGGGAGCGGTCAATGAGATAAAAGTAAAACCGGGCAATGTCTGCCTACAAATATTTATTAAAATATTAAAGTCTCTTTTGGAACAACTTTGGACGACTTTAGGCACAACAGGGCGACATAATCGCTCTAATTGCTTAGTTTTGTGAATAATGTAGATAGTAACCTTGTTTATTTGATCAACTCGAAAAACTCGTAAAATATTATTCACAAATACTGTCTGTACAAAGTATACCAGAAAAAATTAAACTCCCTTGAATGTCATTATTAAACATACACAGTCACAGATGTACAGCATTGATTCATATTAAAATACCCCCGAAAACAAAGCTTGGGGATGTATAGGAATCACCCTGTCCATCTGTCTCTCCGTCCATGTACCTTCTCAGCGCATGTCCTCAACGATTCTTTATATTTTGATGAAATGTTACACGGTTGTAGTATACAACCTGGAGATGTGCATGAAGTAATATTGTTGCTGTTCTAAATTTTGAACAAAAACGACTGGAGCAGATAAATAAATAAACTATAAAAACTGTGAACAATACATACCCCCGCTCCCCCATTTGATTCAAAAAGCAAAACAAAATCAATCAAAATAAAAGAATCAAGTCAAATCAAATTTTAAATAGCTGGTGACAATGGCAATATAAACTGAACATTCTGTGAAAGTTACATAGAATTTCACTCGATGGTCTAGGAAGAGTGTTATCGCCACAAGGTGTGTACCCTTATGGCGGCAGTAAAAAATCAACAACAAAAAATTGAAGTAAAAAATAGATACATGTAACTTGTGCACAATGGCAATATGCACTGGACATTCTGTGAAAGTTTCATTGAATTTCACCATGTGCTCTAGGAGGAGTTATCACCTCAAAGTGTGTAATACTAGAGCGGACGGAAAAAAGGACGGACAGACGAACGGACCCCATGATCACTATATATGATTAGCTAATAAAGGGCTACGAAGCCATTGAGTAACATTCAAAATGGATGATGTTTAGGCTACAATTTGTTTTAAATAAGACATTTAATTGTCTTCTTAGACAAAATATTTGTAATTTTTTGTGTTATCACCTAAATAAAACGAGTAAACTAAGAACGCTTATCGTTTTAGAAAGCAAGAAAAGACATTAAATAAAAAATGTTGCCGTGTATTATTTTAATACATCTTAAACTCTTCTATTTGTTTGCATGCAGTAAGTTAATACAATGTTATTTTAATTAAAAATAAAACGTTTTGAATTAATACGAGAAATGTCTTAATAAAGAAAAAACTTGTCATAAATAACACGATTTGTTGCCTTATAAGAAGACAAGATTGTTTTATTTAACACGATTTATCACCTTATAAGTAGATAAGGTGATTTGATTTAAGAAAACTAGTGCGTTATAAGGTGTTCTTAAAAGACAAGGCGAGTCCGCTATATGCTTCCGTACAAAACAGTGAGAATTATTTGAACAATTGTGTATATTGACTTAATTATGAATGTCAAATGTGCTTCCATGAGTGATTAATTTTTATGAGTTCTTATTACTACGAAAGCCTATTGGGACCACATAGTTAAATATATTTTCAGAAGGCGTTATTACGCTAAACAAGGCGTTATAACGCGGAACAAAGGCGTAGGGGTTATTACGCGAAAAAGGGCGTAATAACGAAAAGAATAGGCGATATAACGCTGAAAAAGCGTAATAACGCGGCAAAATGAGTTATAACGCTAAAAAGACGTAATAACGCGAAAAAAGGCGTTATACCGGGAAAAGGCGTTATAACGCTAAAAAAGCGTAATAACCCGAAAAAGGGCACTTTGGGTATATAGGCATGGCACTCAGGAAATTTACATATATTTTAATACATGATCCTTTTCATTTATCCAATATTGATCAGTCCGAGGCGTCAGTTCATGGGGAACGAGGAACGATAACAGTTCTGATATGGAAAAGGTCGCACCCTTTTCTGTTAATTATATAGTCTAATTAGAAGTTATCATACCCGGGCTGATATGTCGTTTTCATCTTAGAACGAGGTAGAATGATATGGCCATATCAGACTTGGTATGTTGATATGGACGGCTAACTTCTGACTATAATATAGCAATAATAAAGTGGAAAAGCCTTAGATCTAAAGGTATCGATCCTACCATTATAGTTTTCATAACGAGAAAGAATTGCATATCGATGGATATCAACTAGAGTTATATAATTTCAAAATATAATAAACGAGCCTTTGGCGAGTTTATTAAATTGATGTTACATAACGAGAGTTGATATCCAGCGATATACAATTCTTTCGAGTTGTTAAAACTATTTCTCTTATGATTTTCATAATATTTAGTGCCGAACTGCTGTTTTTGTTTCGTTGCTAAGTAACGTTAATCACGGCCAACGCGATTTCACAATGGTCCAATAAAAACGCCAAAAAAAATAATAATAGCACATCACGCATGATGTGTTATTACTTTGCTATCGACCAAAAATTTTTTTCTGTAAAAGCGATTCAAGAAGTTCATATCTAACTCCAGCCTCAAAGTCTCTAACTATTCGTGCAAGGCATAGATAATAAGCGTGCATCATAAGAGAATATATGTTTCCTCCTCGGTCGAGATACGTTAAATTATTGAGAAACACTAAAAAGTAAAACAATCCACCATATGACAACTATACCTTAGAGAAGTGATGATTTCAAAAATTAAATTCCATAGACATAGCAAAAATGGGAACACAGAAAAAAGACAAAACAATCCTTAGGACGAGAGACAGCCACAAGGCAAGGAAATAGACGACATTCAGAACTAAGGCACCTTATAAAACAATATGTCAAATTTAAATCTCATAGAATTTTATCCAAGATTTAATAAATGTTTTTCATGTATCCATTTTAGAGACCAAAACTAGAGAACTTGGAGATGATATCGTTTTCTTGACCAACAAAAGTAAGACAAATGAATTACAAACTATTGAACTGATTGCAGAACTCGCAAACCAGAAATCAATGAAGTCAAACTTGGGTAACTTGTATTATTTTTTTTATTTCTTATATATTGTTACCTTCGAAAATCTTAATTTAAAAAATGCAACATTATAAGTAAGTGAGAAACGAACCGTCAGTCTAATAACGAACAATGCAGGGTTAATGGTAACATTGGAAACACCAAAAACAAGGACCCCACACGAGAAACAAATGAAAAAAAATGAAGCCCCGTGACACCAGATGAACAACACGGACCCAATGAAACCATGTAGAGTAAGCACCCCCTGCTTCTTATCAGACACCCATTGTGTTGAATATGTCAACTCCGGTATAAAGACAAATCCGGTAGAGTAAGCATCTTCTGCTTCTTATAAGACACTCGCTGTGTTGAATATGTCAACAACAGCAGTAAAGTCAAATCCGGTAGAGCAAAACAAAATTTAGCTGTAAAGGGAAATATCTGTTGTCACCTAGGAAACATATACCCCATAGCGGTCCATAAGATCATGATGTCGACCGTTAAATTTCTGTAGTGATGACTTCTAGTTATGGGTAACACATCCTTGCTAAAGAACATGATCTTCATATTTATTGTGAAGTTTGGGATATAAACCATGTTTGTTAATGCTTAATATTTAATTAATTTTTTTTTTACTTTCGTTCCTACATAAATTTCTTTGTCGTTGCCATAACATTATTGTAAAGATAGGCAATATCGGTATCACAAGTCGGAATTGACATTTTCAGCTATGTTTTACATCTTCACGATTAAGACATTGCCGATTTTGAGTTCACCCTCAACAGACTAACTCATTTATAGTATGACGGATGTCATATACGAAGAAGGATAATTTTACTTTTCTAGACCACCTGATGTCACTCTCTGCCATTTAGAGAGTTTACTTTTGGGTGATTCAGTGATGAATGTTACGTTGTGATTTTCAAATTATTTGCTTATGTTTTGTGACTTTCTTTTTTGGCTTTATGCATCTCTTTTTTTTGCCATGACTCGAGATTTAGTTCATGTTATTTACTTGTTCTTACTGCCTCAAATTCTCTGATGTCGTTGTTTTGATGATTCTTCATCGAACCATTAGGAAGCTTTGAATTGACGTTTTCTTCCTTTGTGTGACACTAATTTTTCAGAGGACTTTGCTCCTTGAGCTAGCCAGCAGACCCATATTTCAAAATTACGTTTTGTTCTATTCTTTCCTTTTAAAGATAGTAGTCATGTAGATACTATATTTTATTCGGGAATCTTCATAGGGGATACGGGTTCATATTCCCTGTCTGTGTTTTATATCCCCTGAGCCGTCAGGCGAAGAGGATATAGGGCACAGACAGGGAATATGAACCCGTACCCCCTGTGAAGCCCGAATAACTTTTATATTCTGCTAGAAGTGCTACATTTTTTCTTTTAACAGCGTTTAAAAATTGTGATTTTGCTACCTCGGGGATACGGTCTCATATCCCCTGTCAAGGTAACCAATCAAATTGCAGGATTTACCTGGATATTTCACTTCAGCAGAATACAAGTTTACCTGCATTGGGTTTTATTCGTGTTTATTGAGCTATAAGGAAACTGGACAGATAAAAATTAATATTATTTTTGGGACAGAAAGCCTTCTTCAGAATTTTTTTTTCATCATTTTGGCATCCAAAAAAAAATTTTCACATAAAATCAGCTCCAAAATATTTTTTTAAGAAAAAAAAAACATACCCCCCTTTTTTCAAGTTAAATGGTCGGTCCCTAAGTGTTTCCTGTTATATTTTGTATTTTAATTGTATTTTATCACTGTTTTTAGCTCACCTGACCCGAAGGGTCAGTGTGAGCTATTGCCATCACTTGGCGTCCGTCGTCCGTTGTCCGTCCGTCCGTCCGTCCGTCCGTTAAACTTTTCACATATTCATCTTCTCCTCTGAAACCAATGAGGCAAATTCAACCAAACTTTACAGGAATGATGTATGGAAGGTCCTTTACAAAGATTGCTCATTTTGTTCCAATCCGATAAAAAGCATGGCCGCCAGCACGGAATGGACCCTATGGGAAAATTCACATTTTCTTCTCTCTTTGAAACCTCTGAAGCAAATTCAACCAAACTTTACAGGAATGATGTACTAAAGGTCCTTAACAAAGATTGCTCATTTCGTTCTGATCCGATAACAAAAATGGCCGCCAGCACGGAAGATAGTTTAACATTGGCCCTATGGGAAATTCACATTTTCAT
>MJUU01009967.1:113936-142766 GCA_002080025.1 Modiolus philippinarum | reverse complement strand
AAAAAAAAAAAAAAAACATGGCCGCCAGCACAGAACATAGTTTATTTTGGCCCTATGGGAATTTCACATAAAAAACAATTGGCCACCATGCAGAACATCGAAAACCCTGCTTCAGTATTTTGTCAGGTGAGCGATACAGGCTCAGTGTCTGAGCCTCTAGTTTTCTGTTTTCCTTAGAAACGCTTTTGATTTGACATTTTTGTATACTCTAAAGTTTCAAAGCTGTAAGAGATATAAAGGCCATGGTATAACTTAACCATATCGGGTTTTTGTGGCATTCAACGCACGGCTAGTGTAGTGGTTAGGGCATCTTCAACCTGACTCTGAGCTCTTTGCTGACAACGTAACATTACATACCAGTAAATCACGATAAGGACAGGTAGTGCCTTTTTTTACGGAAGAAAACGTTATATAAATGGTTATTTTACGCGTATTGAGTATTTGTGCACATGCTGGTAATTTAAGACGTTTGACTCTTATCAAGTCCAAAACTTGTTTCTCTGCGTTACAAAATATTGCACCAATAGCAGTATCCATCCCATTTCGTTATTTTCTTTTTTTCTGGTGCAATGGCTTTGAGCAGTTATATATTATGGTAAGCTGCAGAGGTTACCCAGGTTCTTTTCCGGGTCTCTTGACCCCTTTTCTCCGTATTTCCTTTTTTATAGGATTTTGTAACCTTAAACCCTTTTCTTTTACAGGATTTTGAACCCTAAACCCTTTTTACTTTTTCATAATTGATAGGATTTTGATACCTTTAATCCTTTACTCCTATAATAGGAGTAATATAATAATTACAAGTGAGTAACCATGAAAACCTCTGCCTTTTCCCCCATCCTTGTAATTTATAACATCAGAGGATATTGTTGTAAAACTTTTTAATGAAATGCGAAATGAGTTTTGACGTTGATACACGACTACATGTATGTTGTTTCCACATTAATTTATTTAAGAGCACTTTTAAAATGGTGTAAACATTATTTTCTTTGATCGATCTGACTGGCATTATACAATTATGGCACTTATTTGAGATCTAAGATGGAGTTTAACGGAGAAATAAAGTAATATTGAACGAGGATTTACCAGAGTTCAATATTATCTATTGCGCTCTGTTAAACCCCATATTGATCGAGTATAGAAGTGCCATAATTGTGTTATTATAGTTGATTGACAGGACGTCAATCCATGTATGGCAACCACGAGGGCTTTGTATAACTTATTTGGGTGTGGAGAAGGTGTGTGACCTGGAAACGTGAATAAACGTTAGCGTGTATTATAATGATTCATCATAATCAACTCTGCAATATCATAGATTATTGAACATATACATTTCTTTAGTTTCTTCAAAAGTGCATATAGTGTAACATTAAATAGTGTCCGCCGTGAAATATTGTCCGGCTTTATAATTGTTACCTATGATAAAGTCCAAGGACGGAAATGGACGGAAACGCATTGATGATCATGAAATATTGTCCTCTTGCATTTCCAATGAAATATATAACAGGAAGGACACTATTTCATAGGACACTATTTTGCCTTATAATAGTAATACATCTACTAACAGCATCAATTTTACATAATTGTACATGCAACTTAGTTTTTGACTGATGTTAGTACAAACATCAGCAGTATTTTAATTACTCGTTGGGTGTCAACAAATATATTTATGTCTCCCCAGACGTAGTCGGGACAACATATTGTTTTTGTTTTGTTTCTTTGTTATTTCTATTAATATCATCATTTATCTCTCTTCCTTCCATCTCGTTTCGTCCGAGCATTTCCTCAGACATGCCTTGACAGAATTCATTCACATTTGGTATTAAGTTGGATAACCTTAAGGAGGTGTCCATGCAAGGAAAAAAATATCAAATGGATGATATTTCCAAGATGGCTACCGAAATACGTCAAAATGTCAACTTTGACCGATTTTAACGAAAATTGATTTCTGAGTAGATTTTGACGCTGCTAGCAGGATAGAATAATCGAATTGGCTGCAAGGGCCGTCATCAGCTATTCATCCCAAATCCAATTGCAAATTTAGTTTTTCGTGTTTAACTGTCCTTCCTTTAGCTCCATTTCAGCCTGTGTCTATTTTGAGCTGTTGTATTTGATAGGAACGTTCTAATATCATACAAGCGTTTTAACTTTTCTGGAAATTATTCAAGTTTAGAACATAACAAAGAATGATTATCTGCTGCAATGTTGAATGTGTAATTTAATTTTGACATTTTTTCACTTTCTAAGTAGTTATGAAAAACAAATAATAAACATTTATTTTATTGTAGATACCAAAATTGCAAAACTCGAGACTGATTTATCTAAAGCAATACAAGATCTTACAGCAATTAAGTATGAACTTGGTAAGTTTATTGAATATTTTGCATATAGATTACATGTACTTCTGGCTACATGTTTAAAGGCTGGTTGTACGTGTTGTTTATTTTCTCATACTTCTGAGTAGATAAAATGTGCCCGGAATTGCATTTTGACAGAATTAAATGATTCATTGATTAATTATTGTTTAAAATAAGAAAAACAAGGGGAAACGGGGGATGTTTCAAAGAGACAACGACACAAAGGGGAGTAATAACAGCTCAAAGCCACAATAAGATCTTCAATGAACGATCAGGAAACCCCACACAACGACAGGTCGGAATCGGCTACTCAACAATATTTCAGCTATTTCAAAAGGTCATTAGATGGGAAAGTAACTGCCATTGTGAAATAGAAATGGGCGGGAAATATTAGCCTTGTAAGAGATTTCCTACGTACCACTCAAAAAGAGCTTGCTACGTGGGTTCTTTAACGTGCAGGAAGCGTGGCATTTCTTCCAACACGTGGACCTGAGTGTACATTCTATTTATTTCATACCTCACAACCATGGACATTCAGTTTTGCAAGGAGTTGTTCCCAGCGGCCTGGAATACTGGGTACCATTTCTATATCCTGGGGCTCCCTATGGGTCAGCCTTGTTTAGCAGGGTCATACCCCGCAAGACAGACGTACTAGATCCTATTTCGATACATTGGGTTCCCTCGGGGTGAAAAAATTAATAAAGTTTCAAACAAAATATTGACCGTCATAATCCTTAGACGTAATATCCTGGCGGGAAGCGCTTTTTGATTGCACACTACGAAACTTGTTACAATGAGTACTGAATTATCGGATACTGTAAGGTTGAATTTAGTCCGACTTAAGTTTGAACTTTGGAGTCGTGAAGGAATGAGAATCATTTTATAATCTGAATTCTGATTTGTTAGTCATTCGCGCCATTTGAACCCAAGTGATCCTTGCAAAACTCAGGGTTGGGTTCTTAGAGTTTTTCTTTTCAATATGGAGGTAATGAATTTGACCAATCAGATTCGAGTATTTACAAAACTTAATTATGGCCACATTCTGCCATTACTATAGGTTCGAACCCGAGTCTTTACCTAGTTGTGTTCCTGTGGGACTGGAGTCATTATCCGAGTTTCAAATGAAGTCGGTCCTATGTTCGCTAAAGAAGGTACATTTGGAAACGTAATCGACGTCACTATCTGTGCTTTATATAGGTAACACCGACGAAAGTCACGGTCTTTGTATACTTGTGGGATATATCTACTCGTTAATATGATCGATTGGTTGGGGTTTAACGTCCCGTTAGCAATATCTGAGCTATATCATGACCGAAAGATTTCATCAAGTAAAAATTTAAAGAATGCTTGATTAGAAAGAGCTTTACGTTAAGTGAGCATAGTCTCAGCTTTATAGGGGTGTCAACAAGTCAAGTAATTCAAAACGTTATGAGGATACATTGCTCTGGGTTTAAAAAAAGGTATGACTGCCCTTTATCGTTACCGTCAAACGCTTCTTTTCAGCTAACGTTAACGTCAAATGTGTTTAAATTTTACCGTTAATGGTAAACAAATATATTAGCGTGATTCGTAAAATTACTTGAATTTTGTACCGTTATCGTAATTTGGAGAAAAAAACATATCGTCATTCATCAAAACATTTTTTCCTAAAAATATGTAGCAAATTTATCGTGAAGGCATAAAAATTACCGTTAACGTCATTGGGCCTAATGTTTTACCGTTAACCGTCATGGGGATACCCCATTCCCACCCTCTAAAAACGACAATAACAGAACAGATACACCAAAAAAATGCAATCAACACATGGGGCAACAAGTTCCCTGCATTAGAAAAAATATAGGTTGGATCAAAAAACAATATCAGATTTTAATATAAGTAACCTCCTTCTTGTGTTAGAGAAACCAATGGATTGTGAAGATCTACCAAAGGGAAGTAAAAGTGGTGTGTATCACATTTTCCCAGAGAAAAAAGAGGGATTCCAAACTTTTTGTGAAATGGAAATAGACGGTGGAGGCTGGACAGTAAGTGGTTTTTTATATGAGGACCGGAATGACCCTTAACTAGACAATGGGATCGGCGGTTTTATTCAGCGGGAATCGCTGTCAGATAAACCCTTACTGGGATTCCTGGATTTGCATTGTTTTTCGAGATTTAAGAAAAATGTTCTTTCAAATTCAGGATAGTTAAGTTACTTCCTTGTTTCATAGGATTCCTGTTCCAGACTCCATCCTACCCACCCTCTTACAATATGTCATTGAATGATTGCAAATAAGTGATTGTAACTTAGTTTATAAGGTACATATGTATTTCTGTCCTTTTTTATTCAGATGTGTTTACGCTATGTCTATTTTACATGCAATGATGGTAAGTAAAATTGATTTTAACATCTTAAATGAATATGAACTATTCGCAATTATTCCATAAAACCCTACAAATAAAACAAACCTCAGTCATAGGTTTCATTATGGTATTATCTCAATTCGATTGTGGCATAAAAAGCGCACATGGAATGTTACATAATTTATAATTAACAATTGATTTAAATAAAGATTGTCGGTCGAATTCCCAAAAGCTCTACCATTTCTAATATCAATTGCAATGTAGTAGATATGAAAGTTTACGTTATGCTTGAAGAAGATTGGCAAAACTTTCTTTTAGCAAAGAGGTATATGGCACTTTAGATGTAAATTTTGTTTCTATGTTTCATTTTCAAAATATGCTCAAATATTGTCGAATTTCGTTTTAGGTGGTCTCTTGCATATGTTCTTCCTAATAAATAAAATCAATACACAAACTTGTATGCTCTCTTACACATTAGCTGTTGAAAATGGCTGTAAATAATTTTTTGTGTCCATTTTAGACAATTATCACTGTCTGAGAAGATGACACTCTCGGAGGACACCAAGAACCGAAACCATTATTTTGCTGCGTGTTCATATAGGACCCCTCATATAGATGTGCACCTCAAAATGGCAGTAACTTAAGGTGTCTGCAGGGTATTAATTTCCTATTATAGAATTTTGTGAAATTTTTTGTGTAGAAACATAATTGTATTAATATTCAAAATATAAAATAAAATTTGGGGGTCACCGTGCATTTAAGAGCAAAATCTGTAATTAAAAATTTCAGGATTTTACATAGAAATGATAGGCAAAATGATCATATGAGAGGATAGTTTGAAAAATCTATTATAGAATTTTTTCATACTTTGCATGTGTTTAATTATCATTTTGTAATTTACATATAAAAAATAAAAGTTAGGGGTCACCGTTGAAATAAGAGAGAAAAATTGCAAAATGTTAATTTCTCTAGGGATATTTTTGTTAAAATATTTTTTCAAATTATCTCCCTTGAATAATTTCTGTGTTCTGTAAATCCAGCAACAGATTTAAAGCTCATAAGTTTTAGCTCACGTTTTTTTAATGAAAATGCTATAAAAATGATAAGAATATAAACTGTAAATACATTTGAACTCTCTTTCCATTTTAAATAAGTATTTTGTTAAATTTCTTAATGAATGAAACCTAAAGGAACAATTATTAGACAAAAATGGCGGAATAATACCACTGAGACACTTTAAGTTTAGTTTTTTTGGGATAAACATCAAACTTATCAAAATTTGTCAAAATTTCATGCAAGTGGCAAGTTCAATTGTCGGTTCTTTTAACTGTTTTTTATCGAAATTCTGACCACTTTGAAAATTACTGAGGCTTCAGTCAGTATATGGCACTAGATAGATGTCTTTGGTTCTAGATTTGGCCTCCTATTTTGATATTTATGGTAATGAGTACTTCTTTTTGGATTATTGCTTTCCATATTATCAGATTCAAACGCTGCTGATGAGAAGTCACTCCTTGAAACATTTAATTTAGTGTTTTTATGCAACTTGGGTATATATTTTTTGTTTTTGTACTTTAAACTTAAAAATATCAAAATGCTTTCGAATTGATCTTGTTCTGATAGTACATTTTTTTGTATATATACGTTAACGTCAAACATATTTTATTGTATCAAATTATATACAATTGTATATATATAACAGATGACATCTTAATAAAATAGTTTTGGAGAAGATTAAATGCATTAGCAAAATTGGTATGCTAAAGGAAACAATTACACGGTAAAGTGGCCAAACCTTTTTTAATACTGCTGACTATTCATCACGGGACCTAATCTGCTCGTAAAAAAATGTGGGTGAATTCGCGAATTCGTAAAAAAAATTTGAGTGGAAAGGAATGTTCCATATAAAAATCGTTTTAATTTTCTAAATCAAGCTTACAAACAAATATAACTATGCTCATTCTACGGACAATTTGATTTTGAAGCGAACTGACCATACCAGTGTTTTCAAGTTCCGTTGGTTTAAGCTTGAAGCGTTCACAAAAGTGATATTGGTCCATTTAAAAGCTGATGACGACTACACAATTCACTTTTGTAGAAAGCTACAGCCAGTGGAGGGAATAAAGATACATGTAATGCTCCTTTGTTAACCGAAAATGTGAATTAAAACAGTTTAAATGGAGTTAAAGGCGTTATATAACAGTAAACAAATGGAATAAGCAAATATATTTGGGTGATTTCAAGAGTACGACATATTTAATGGGTGATTTCCATTCATATATTTAATCTAGATATCTAGTTAAATAATCGATTCTCTTTCAGGTTGGAATGGATTCAAAATAATTCAAGCTTCGCTAGAGATAGTAAAATTTCGATTTTCAAAATGCGAGCTTTAGCGAGAATGTTAAAATCGAAATTTTTTCATCGAGAGTGAAGCACGACTTTTCTGAATAAGAGTGCTTTTCTCCAATAAAATGTCTCTAAAAACTCGAAAAATATAAAATGACGTGAATTGTCGCAAAGCAGAGAATGGGAGAACATATTTGTTTTTATCCACTGCTATACCTAAGTGCCGTGGCTATCCGGGAAAAATAGTTAAAATGTCCATTGTTCCGTCCAAAAATACAGAAATGAATAAATAATTGCAATTCTTCTGGTTATTGTTATTCTGGAAGGCCTTTAGCTGTTATATCTTCATTCATTTTGGTCTGCTGCAACTGCTGTGAAAACTAGACAAGACATATCATTTCATTTTTTGTGTGAAATATAGATTCCACAACAGCATCGAGCAAGATACGACTTTTTCAACTTGAGATAGATAAAATTTGTAATTTTAAAACGCAAAACTTTTACTATCTAAATAGAAAGTGTCATGAGTTGTGAGAATGTGTTTCTTCAATGATCAGAGGACGATACTTCACACCATCATGACAATGTCCGCTTCAATCTCAAAAACAGAGGTGGTATATAGCTCTTCCTCCCTCAGATTATCAGCCCTACCACACCGTTTCCTCCATATTGGATTGACCACGCCCTTTGACATGTTTACACACGCTATGTCGCGCCATTCTTTTAACACAACAGTGTGGTGAAAGAACTTTTTGTATCAATACACCGTATACTAGGCAGTATTTCTAAGGTATTGGAGGGATAAAATTAATATAGATGTGGGATAATGAAGTCAGGACCACATACCTATCCATTTTCAGTAAGAATTTCTCCTAATCGCCATGTCATACAGACCTGGAACCTTCACCATTGCACTGAACTTTCGAATTTTAAAAGTTAACATTTAAAATATATCGGCAAAGGAATAACGAAGCAAAAAGATGGAGCGGAAATTCTTAAATAATCCAAAAATGGAATATTCGACGAAACCAGGTGTAGTCTTTGAGTTTTAGCTTGAAAAAGAATGTACAAAATGCTTCCATCGTTGTTGTTGTCGGTCTCTTCATCAATATCAAAACAGATATCATAACCAGTGACATTACAAAAATAATTTATTCTCAGATATGACTCTGGTTCCTTTAATGACCAAAGATGGAATGTTTTATCTGTTCCGGAGGAATTTTTGTTCTTCTCAAGATCCATTTTCTTGTAGTGAATGCAATTATTAGCGAACTCTTTTTAATGTTTGTCGTTGTATGGACTGACTACTGTTGTTGATCATAAGACCTTTGATATGCATCTTGGTTAATCAACTAAACTGCTTATGAGACATATGTTTTGTTTCAATGACCAATGATGTGCTTCCAAGACCTTTAATATGGATCTAAGACCAAATGAATTGCTTTCAATACCTATCATATGCTACTTATATTTATTATATGTCCATACAACATATGCTATGGATGGTTTGCTTGATTTTTAATTATTGCCTAATCGGTGACAAGTACATTGTTGTTGTTTTTTTTTCTCCCTCTCTTTTTCCTAGTATTTAATTTACAATGAAGGGATATGGAGTAAATGCAAATGAGACAAAATCTCCACAAACACATGGTAAAACGAAGCAATGGAACAACGCTTTTATTATTGTTCTTCATCTTGAAGTCACCATGAGGCCTTCAACAATGAGCATTACTCATACCTCATAGCAAGTTCAAGACGGCCCCTAGCACCGGTTTAAGCAGCGGAATTCATTGCTAATTGCTGGGCAACGCTACATCCATTTCTTTTTCCTTTGATCCATGGATGCGGGATCGTCAACAAACATTAACTTAACTGGCAAAGTGTTCTTACAATCGCTGTCAACCATTTCCCGACTAAAAGACTAGTAAAAGACGATCACAACATTTGAAGAACAACAGGGCACTCATCGAGTCAATTGTACGAAAACGTGGCATAATAAAATCGTGAGACGTGGGCACAATAAACGGGTGGTCAGAAAAACAATTTAAAATTACAAAAAGATATAAAAAACAAAATTTGAAAGAGTGATAGTGCATCCATATGGGAAATTCTCTCAAGAACAAGTACACCATAACTGGAATGTATATGGAGCATACTTAGTACATCTCTCTCACGGGGAATCTTTTTACAGACTCCACACTGCAGGAGAGACAAACTCCTGTCTAAAATTAACAATGAAGGGATATTGAGTAAATGCAAATGAGACAAAACCTCCACAAACACATGGTAAAACCAAGAAATGGAACAATTAGCAATGAAGGGATATGGAGTAAATGCACATGAGACAAAATCTCTATAAATACATGGTAAAAAGCAATGGAACAACGCTTTTATTGTTGTTCTTGTCTTGTACGTAAATAAGATCACAATGAATGTGAAATTGACTCTAAAATGCCTAACTTTCCCTGCAAACATTCTAGATAAGTTTTGTTGCTATGCCCATGAATATTGTTTTACTCCAGATGTTTGATGGCTGTCATATGATGTTGTTTCAATCTGGCAAACCCCGGAGAAATCTAGTATTAAATTTTGACATTTTTTCCAGGCACCAATAAGATTAGACTCCAAAAGCTTTTTCAAGCGATAAGACAATGCTTACTTTCTGAAGCATTTTGTTGTGCACCTTCATTTATTTTTTTTTACCTTCTGAGTGTTTTTCTTTTGCTATGTTTCGCTTTTTCACTTTTAAAAATGATTAATTTGATTTTCTTGAGTTTTTGTATTCACCATCAGAAACTTACTTGCTCCTGGCGATCACCCACAAAAATCAGCTTATATTGTAATATTTGCTTAAATACCAAATTCTTACATGTTTTCACAGTTGCAGTTCTTAAACATCATTTAGAGCTTCTAAAATAAAGCAAAGAAACTTTCATAAGACACTGAAATAAGGTTTTTATTTCATAAACAAGACTGACTGCTTAAATATTTGCTTACGATCTGCACTTTGTGCACGTTTCACACAAAAATTACAAATGATTTTGAAATAAAACTTATGCAGGGAAAATCGCTATTACACTTGCCATAGAATAGGCATAATCACTTTGTAAATAATGCAATATGAACACTAATATAGTTGAAAGATTCCCACCTTGTCATTTCTGAAGCGGATTTGTTTACATATTTTTGGTAATCACCCACAATTAAATTACTTATCTCGGGAATCATTTAAAAAAAATTTCGAGCAGATTAGGCCCCGTGTACATGTCTTACATTTACAGGTTTTTCAGAAGCGATTTGACGGTGAAGAGAACTTTTACAGGACATGGGATGAATACAAGACTGGTTTTGGCGATCTAAAAAAGGAATTTTGGCTTGGTATCTTGTAAAAAATTTATAATGATTGGAAAAATATAAAGATGAAAAAATTTGAAATACAGATAAAAAAATAAAATATCGTCAGCATCATTTCAAAAAATTGTAGCAAACATTAAAATATTTCAGGAAAAAACTCCCTTTTCCAAATATCGTAAGATTGATATAGTTAAGTTAAAATTATAGTGGCATGTATTATATTGTAATAGCTCTAAGAGTTGAAGAAAACAAAGATAAGTAAGAAGATCCTAAACTATGTTCTTTCATAAATTTTTCAACCAATGATTGGATGAATTGTTTCTAATTGCTAAAACATTTTATATTTCTTTCTGCTTTTTTAAAAGTGAGGGGTATATAGTGGTGTTCATTTTGTTAGTCCGTTTGTCTGTTTGTACCATTCTCCTACACTAAAGAATGAAGTTTAATTAACTTTAATAGATTCATCATTACATGATATCCTCGTTGTTTTTGAAGGTGTGAGATTAAAAAGTTTATTATTTGGTTCTGAAAACAAAATTAACTTCGAAATATATCTAATGACTTTGTTGTTCATTCCCTGACGGAAAAGCAACTATCTTACGAGCCATTCCTTGATTGCAAAAAAGGTTGACTGTACGTGTCACCTTATCACTAAATCATTGTTTTTTCTTAATAGGGACATAATGGTCGGTCCCTAACCAGTACTTTGTTGCTGGCCCAAAACCAATTTAATTCGGTAATATTCTTAATTTAGGAAAATCATATTTAAAACAAGAAAGTATCTCCTTCTTGCAAAGCTCTTTTCTGTGCTGGTTTTGGTTTTTCTACTTAAAACCTATTGGGAATTTGTTTTCTATCAGCCTATACACATATCTCGTTAAATGAATTTCCAATATTTTTATTTGATCTGCACTGAAAAGACGTACGTTGTCGAAACTAAATTTACAAACCTTTGATATTTTATTATTTGCTTGCTATATATTAAAGTAAAATCAAGTCTCATCTAATTTTGAATAACAGCGAGATTTAGACCACTAGTTGTTGGACAACATTCCTCGTGTCAACTTCAAGAAAAAACAACGATAGAAGCGTTGTTTATTTGTTTGGTTTTACAATGTTTTTGTAGAGACTTCGTCTCATATTCATTTACTCCATATCCTTTCATTGTTTTTTTATGCGCAAAGCGTGCTTAGTGGGAAGTGTTTAATAATAGAAGCGTCTATTCTTCTCAATTCAGCGTACATATTGACGTCAAGCATTAAATTTTCTTCTTGATAATATTTTTATTCGTTTCGGTGATACAGTCTATCGGCAAAAATAGGTATTCCTGTGGGTACCAAATGTGCACATTTCATAGCAGATTTATTTCTTTAATGCTACGATTTCCAAAATTCAAAAAGACCCTTCTAATCAGCATTTTGTTGACATTTTTAACAATACATGTAGATATTTTGACGATATTTTGGCTTTAAATTATGCTGAATTTTCTAAATTTACAGATGAAATTTATCTTGCCGAACTTACTGTAAAAAATCCAATAGCAGCAGTGATCATACTTTTGTTCTTGATCTTGAAATATCAATAAATGAAGGAAAGTTAAACACAATTGTTTATGAAAAATGGAAAAATTGATGATTTCTCTTTCCCTATAGTTAATTTTCCCCATCTCGAAGGCGATGTTCCGTTAGCCTCTTCTTACGGGATCTACATTTCAAAACTTGTTTGATATGCACGAGTATGTAGTTGTGTTTCTGACTTCAACGGTCGAAATATTTGTCTTACCTAAAATTTCTGCATCAAGGGTTTAGATATCATAAATTGATAAAAACATTCTCTAAATTTTATTATAGATACATTGACTTATTCATAAAGGCTATAAATACAACATTGTTGTTAATTAACAATGAAGGGATATTGAGTAAATGCAAATGAGACAAAATCTCACCATACATGGTAAAGCAAAGCAATGGAATTACGCTTTTATTGTTGTTCTTCATCTTGAAGTCACCATGAGGCTTTCAACAAGCATTTCTCATACCTCATAGCAAATTCAAGACGGCCCCTAGCACCGGTTTGAGCGGAATTCATTGCTAATTGCTGAGCAACGCTACATCTGTCCTTTTTTTCTTTGTTTTTTTTTGGATGCAGGATCGTCAACAAACACAAACTTTACTGGCAAAGTGTTCTTACAATCGGTGTCATCAATTTCCCGACAAAACTACTAGTAGCATCATCCCTCGACCAATATCATACCTCGGCTTTCGCCTCAGGTTAATATTGGAGTCGCGGGGTGATAACCGTGCTAATATGGAAAAAAGTTATATATTAAATATACGTATCAGATGACTTGTTCTTTAACAAATGTTTTGATTTATTACCTTTAAAATGGGGGTTTGCTATCTGCATTGAATAGAGGTAAATTGTTAAATTTTTAAACTGCTTAGCTCATTTATCATTCTGGTGTTTTCTTGTCTTTTTTTTTCTCTGATTTAATGCTTTTCATCTGAACACCAGCTTTTCAATTTTGCAAAGTCAAAAAGTAATACATCAACAAAACCTTATCGGAAGCTGAGTTTGGTAACGTAACAATAACTGTATATTTTAAACAAATTAAGAATATCTAACAACACCCCATAATTTTACTTTCTGTTTCTGTTTCGATAATTCATTCAAAATCCTCGGCTTTTATCATAAAGCTTAATGTGTTCAAAATTATGTAGACTGGATGATGTCAAAGGTCATAGTGTAACAGAATGTAAGTTCCACCATAAAATTTGTTCCAAAGGACAAACTATTACATAAAATTTGTTCCTACAGAACAAATTTTATAATATTGTCCCTTACGGAATAAATGTTATATAATACTTGTTCCAAAAGGAAGAAATATTATGTCAATATCTAAAATATTTGTTCCAATGGAACTTTTGTCGGGAGGCAACAAATATATGTTTACAATAGAAGTAAAATGGGAACTACCCATTCTCGTTACAAATAAATGTTTACTTTCTCTTCAAATGATCAGCATCTAAAATTCGAAAAATCTGTTTAGTGTCACTTTCATGGAAAACGACAAGGCTACGAACACATCCAGGGGGTCCAACCTAATTGGTTGGAGAAGTCCTAATTTGGTTGGAGCAAGATCGTTTGTGTATGAGTTTAAGTTACTAAGAACGTTTTAATTGATATAAATGTTTCCTTTTGGCAAAGAGTAAATGAATTCACCCTTCTCAGTCAATATTTGTTCAAAAATATCATATTTGTTCAAAAATATAATATTTCGAAAGATATTGAATAAAAACATCAACGACCTACATTTTGAACTTTGCGATATTTTCGAAACGGTTTTTCTTTAATAACTTTTGAAATCTTTAATATTTTGAACAAGTATTGGATGAAAAAGATTTAATTGTATAATGATTGCCGAAAGGGAACATTTTTATCAACTAAATTGCTCTTAATAACCCAACCAAATTAGGACTTCTCCTACCAATTAGGTTGGCCCCCTTAACATCGAAAGTGTGTGTTGTCTTTTTGTCATTTTCACACCTGATTCTTGTTATCGCGTTTTCGTTTTTATTTGACCGGTAATTAAAATACAAATAAATGGCCGACAGCAGATTTTTTTAGAATTACTTATCATATAGATGTTTTATCTTTGAAATCAATTACTGACAGCAGACTGATTGTGTGTTTTTTTGTCAAGAGAAATATTGTGCTGTATCCCTTTATGGGAATAAATGAGAAACCTCGGTCGGTTATCTCCCTGTACCTACTTAGTTTTGTATGGTTTAAAGTGGAGATAATTTTAATTAGCATATCAATGGCCTTTTTCGATATTAAAATGAAAATTAATATAGGATTGAACACCATATTAAAGGAATTCATTGGAGTATAAGGACTTTTATGATATGTTTGTGAGTGACTTGGTCCCGTTTATACTGCAATAAATTCCTTTCAAATGGTGTTTTATCCCATAATTCTTTTCATTTAATGATAAGTAATTAAATTCTTAATCCTACTATGCCAATAACACGTTTTTGTTCTACGTGATTGTCTTGGCGTATGAATTTAGAAATGTAATTCTGTCAACTTCGTCTATCGAAAAATAAACGACTTCAGAAATTGCTACCGGAAGTAGATTCAACCAATCATGTTAGCGTATTCCCAATATGCAGTATCTCCTCTTTAACTATATATAACTTAATTGGTAAGGAAGATAACTGACCGAGGTTTCTCATTTATATAACAAGGGAGAGAAGTTACTGTAAATTTAATTTCTGCGTATGGCCATTTCGACAACTATGCCTCTTCAGCTCAGATCAAATTAAAACATTTGGAAGACCATAGACCAAATTTCGTGAAAATCTGATGGATTACAAAACCCAAAAAGATATAAATGAAATGGCAAAAACCTGCTTAGGACGTTGACATAGCTATGCACGTGGGAGATTCTCCTTAGTTTTAAGGAAAAAAAATCTGAAATTCAATTGAGTATTAGATGTAAAATAAGCCTACTTTATTTTAACAATTTGTTTATTAAATTTTGCTTCTTTAAAAATGTTTTTGTCGTAATTTATTTTCTTTTTACTTAAAAAGGAAACGAACGTCTAAACAAATTAACTGCTCGTGGACGACGCTATAAAATGAGAGTGGATATGACTCATTCTGAAACTGGTAAAAAGGCGTATGCTGTTTATTCAGATTTCCGAGTAGAAGACGAGACAACGGATTACAGACTGACAATTTGGGGATACATCGGTGATGCTGGTTAGTATATAATAGATATATGAAGCTAAGTGTATTTCTTCGGAGAGTAAAGGCGCCAAATCGCATGTATTGATGTCTCAAAAGACATTGGACACAGTTAAACAATCCTATTAGAGAAACAAACAGACAAAAAAAAACGATTACAAAAACAAAACAAACCACAAAAAAAGATAAATAAAAGATAAATAAAACCAAAAAACAAAGCAAAACAAAACAACAAAAAACCTCTTAAACCAAGTAAAATAACTATAAAGGAAGTACAAATTGATGTAACATAAATGTCTGTCAACATAATATTAACAATAATATGTCTGTTAACATATATTAAACAAAATGAAGACAATAAAATCATATAAAGTAACATCATGTCTCACAGTACTCAAAAGTCAGTCGAGTTGTAGTTATTTAAGTTTAAGTTTGTGTACATGTGTTTTGTCGGTGTGTTGTGTCCTTAGTCTACTGTCGTCTGGTGTTTTCGGTTTTTGACTTGGACCGGGTATTTGATTTTTGTATTTTTTGCTTTGTTTCTTCAGTATTCTACTGCCGTCGTTCCGTTAATAAAGACTTTGTCAAACATAATGAACAGATGCAAAATACAATGTATGGCATTAAAAAATGAATCGGTTTTAAAGTGTTTATGATAGGAATTAAGGCAAACGATATCATCCATATAAATTTAAGACTAAATAACAAAATACCGAAGTTACTGTTAATTTATTTTCTGCATATGGAAGAACTAAATGTTCGTAGTCAGGGGACATACAATAACCTCCCTATCCCCTTTAGTCCAGAGTACATCCAAAATTTGAGATGAAGTCCAGAGTGTATTTTTTACTTTTTGATTTTTTTTTTGGAAATTTGAAGTTTAAGTACAAAATGCTTCGACGTTTAAGTCTGCTTAGTCCATGGACTCAAATGGTCAAGTCCAAAGTACGCCAAAAATAAAGCCAAAGTCCCGAGTCCAAAAAGGGGTTATACCCCTTAAACATGAAGACCCAAATAATTTCTCATTTTACAAAGCATAGAAAAATATTTTTAATAGAGTCCAAAATATAACAAATAGGAAGGAGTCAATTTTGACTTCAATAAAGGTTTTTGGCTCAATAATCATGCAAAAAGTGAAATAATTTAATTTTCTAAAGTCCGATAATTGGTTTATTCAATTACGTTTGCATGTTCACGTCTATTGTATATTTAAAATTCTATACCTTTATGTCATCTGAGTTGAGCATTTTTGGGTTTCTTGTCTATCAAATGGTTTGATTTAACGATCACTGAAGAGACATTAATTGTCATCTGCAATCTCAATATTGGATTCAATATCACACAAAGTCGATGTAAGTGACACTGGGTAGCAAAGCACAGTCGTTCAATTTTTCTTATTGTCCCAAATTGAAATTGACTTGAAGATCATTCATGTTTTTTATTTGATAAGTTGCTGTCTGGGTAGTTCATTTTTAATTTAATTGATATGAATACAAGAACGATCTAATCATAAAAGCCAAAATCAGTTAAGGACAGAAATATGCAAGAGGGAGATACTCCTGTGTTTTCAACAAAGTTTAAAAAAAAAATAGACATTGCAAGTTTCCAATAAAAATAGGTTTTGTACGTCTGCTAGAATACGGATTTCTAGAGGACACTGTCAAACTGGCCAAAATTTATAAAAGCTCGAATCATACTATTGGAATTCAAATGTTCAAACTTAACGATGACAGTAGGGAATTGAATGAATGAATGTAAGGCTTTATGTTCGAATTTTATAAATTACCTGTATTTGACATAACACAAGTTGGGAATCAAAGTTAAAAATAAAGAAATTTATCATGGATCCACAGAGGCATTCCAATTGTTTCCAGTAAAAAAACTACAAATTCAAATTATGCAATGAGTTCAAATCATTTTCCGAATGCTTATCATTTTTAGCCAACCTTGAGCACGACCTCGTGCTTCTATACTTAAATTCTGTACCACCAAGATCCTTTCTGAATAACTTAGAACACAAAGGTACTTTGATGGTACCTTCCAATAAAGGTAGCCGGGAGGACAACACCTCATCCAATATGGCTGCCAGCATCAAGATAGCATATATTGGGTTCCATTGAAAGAATTAAGACTCTGAAACCACTAATCTAAAAAGAACTAAACTTGATCACAAAAGTCCTCTGGTGCCCCCCCCCCTAAAATTTGCATTTGGCATGTCCTCATCCAATCATTAGTGGCCTCCAGTAGAGAACATAATTTAACATTGAATCATATTGGAGATGCCTTTTATCTATGTCAGCCATGGTCCAGGTGAGCAATACAGGCTCTTGAGAGAGAGAATCTGCTTTTATGCTATTTTTATGCAAAATATTTTCAATCAGGGTCAAATTTAAGTGGGTACATTATTTGCATCAGCTCCTTCGAACAATCTTCAAGATGGTATGTTTTTGTTCTGAAAGTCAGATGTAAATTGAACATACATACATGTACGAAAAGACGTGCATGACGATTTTATGTCTATTTTGCTAATAAATAGCCAATGTTTGAATTTAGTCATTTTATGACAAACATCGGCGAAAAGGGTATATCATTTTTAAGCCATCAATGTATATTACTTGCTGTCTAAAAAGGAAGGATAAATCAAATATATTTGGTAAAATATACAATCCATACTAAAGAAAACCAGAATTGCTGTTAGATGGACATCATTTCTTGTGTTACTGAGTATAGTACATTCTATACTATGTATGTATGAGCCATTGAATATCAAGACCAAAAGGGAGTTGATTAAAAAAAGAGGCAACAAAGTCAAGACAAGTAGTAGCAATGTTTACCTTTACAATGTACCACACCTTAGAAGAGTTAAGCATCTATGTTGCTTATATCTGAATTGACCGTTGCTCACCAAAATAATGTTCTCATGTATCTGAAATTAATGAAATAAATTAATCCTTACAAATTGTTTTAACGATAACGGACGGAGACAAAGATTACAATGCAGAACATTAACTGACTTTAAAAATGTTTTGTTACTTTATCTATTGGTCATTGCACACCATTTGAAAAACCATACTGCTTCTTATTCTTCTCGGTAATCCATCTGTGTAAGGGTAGATAGACATTGATATTTATATCCATGAAAAGTCCACTCAATTGAAGAACCAATTCTACCGCCCGAAATCTGTAATAAAAGTATGGGTCACCATGCTTGTTTTGTTTTATCTAGAATTAAGGTTTATGCTGGCTCATTTTAGCAATTTTTCACCTAAATTCACACAGAATGCACGGGAAAAATAAAATGAACCTTTTGTCCATGAGAATGTTCTGTTTTTTTGTAAATGGATGAGTATTATGATATTATCCATTACATGGTCACAACAACACGAAATGTATATATCAACATGCTATTAACGGAGATGCTTTACAAAGTGTGAAGATTTAACATTATTTACGGGAAGAGGAGCTTATTGACGGCAAAATGGGCAAAATATGACGTTTCACATCTGTTCGTCAATAATGTTGTCACAAAGGAAAAGCTACCGAATTACTGTTCCGACCCTAAAAAATCCGACTTTAACCGTATCCGTATTTTAAATCCGCGATTGAATTGGGCAGGACAACAGTGTCTATCTACCCTAATTTTATTGTTCGATGCAAAAATCTCTTAGAGCTTGTGTTGTAGAGGTATGAGATAGGCTTTTTTGCTTCTTTGTCAAAATATGTCCCTCGTTTATCAGGACAACCGTCTCAAAACAGAATATAAGACTTAAAGAGGAACTTCTAACAATATACATAAGGTATTTTATATGAAGTATTGCATTCTTTGGTTCAACTTGCCTTACATATCATTTTTGAGACGACAATAGAAAAAGGGTGCGAGAATTGGAATGAACATTGACAAATCGGAGCGTTTCGACAACAAAGCATTTATTTGCTATGTAATTTCAGGCGATGCACTTGCAGGGAAAGATCCATCTAAGACTCTAAATGGAATGAAATTCAGCACAAAAGATAGGGATAATGATAAAGGCAGTGATTCGTGTGCAGTGATGCACACAGAAAGTGGATTTTGGCATAATTCCTGTACAAATGGTAATCTAAACGGTCCATATAAAGACCGGAGAATTAACGCACGAAAAATGTTCTGGAGGGAAACGAGCAAACACAAACCAATTCTGCTGAAAGAAACTATGATGATGATGAAAAAGAATTGAGACACTGGAAAGCATTTTGCATTTTATTTTGCATTTTCTTTCTCTCTTTGAACTGGATGAAAAATAAAGAAAAAGAAAAAGATTTTGTTCATGATATTTAACGGGGTTCAACAAATGCGCATTTCCACCTTTTTGGTATGAAAAATTGTTAAATGCATGTATTAAAAGGGTAGCGGTTTTAATACTATATAAAGTGGTTTTGATCTTCTATATAGCTGCACAAGTTCAGCTAAGATGTGGTTAAAACTGTAAAATTCATAGGATTTATACAATAAAAATAACTTATTTGGAATTCAAGTACTTTATGTTTTGATGTACTTTCAGAAAATTGCTTTATGTTTACCGGTAAAAATATACAAGATGGTGTTTTTGAACATTTATATGACCCCGCGACGATAAGTCGGGGACATATTGTTTAACCCTTGTCCGTCCGTCCGTTCTCTGTTCGTCCGTCTGCAGTGGGTACATAGATTGTCCGGGCTATTTCTCCTACAGTTTTTATGTAGGAAGCTTTTATTTTCCAGATCATTTGGGCATATATTGTAGATGTGCCTTTTGGTATTGATTTCCGTATTAGTCCAATTTTTCTGAAAAGTATACCTTGTTGAACTTGGTCGTTTTTGCGAATTTCTCCCAGAAGGTACATAGTTTGTCCGGCCAAGATTTCCTAGTTTTTAAGGTAGGAAGTTTTTATTTTGCAGATCATTTGTACATATATTGAAGATGTGTCTTTTCGTATTTATTTTCATTTTGGTGTTTTTTTTCAAAAATGTACATTGTTGAACTAACTCATTTTTAATGAACTTGACATGGAGGGTACACAGTTTGTCCGATCTAAAATGTATCATTTGTTTCGGTCAGCTTCCAACCTTTCGCCATCTGATGTATTTGTATTGAAAGACATTCGCAACAATTTATTTTCGCTATATTTTAATGTTCGCGAAAATAAAGCGCTCTTGAAATCTTATTTTGCTTACAGTAAGGACGACACTTTGTCGGTTTTTGTATATTTTGTAAAGAATGCAATGAGATGTGAATCAAATACCAGTTGACGTGTAAAACACCTCTGATAAAATTTCAATTAGCTAAGGCTCAATAAATATCTCCTGACAAGATATCTTGCCTGCAGGCGTCTGAGATTGTCTTGTCTAGAACATGTAGAACTTAATTCTTAATTTCTACTAATAGTATGTTCTATTTATTCCTCCCTACTGGCTTTGAGAATTTTGATATCAGGAAAGGCTATATCTGTGACAAATGTGTACACAAGAACCGAACAATAATGTCATTGTGAAATATGCTGTGGTGGACACCAAAGAAAGAAAGTCTAATTTATGTATACCTTCAGAAAGTGCCTTCGTTCAATTGTATTTTAATATCCTTTCAAGTGAATTATAGACCATGTAGTGAAGTATTCATGATCAAATCTTTCAGAACTTTTACCAGAACCTATACATATATTGGTTTGTAGATCTAGAACTTAATACTTTGTCTTGTTAAAAAGTGTCATATTTGATATTTGTAAATAGCAAACAGATACGATAAAAGAAACCAAAATACTTGGTAATACGGAACTTTCGGGTTTTCCGATACGATTCTTTTTTGATATTAAAAGTGCCCTGATGGAGGGTAATCCCCATAATGAGCTATTAAGTGAATTTCTGGTTCCACTTTTCTCTCCTGTTTACGTCATAAAAACAGAAGAGCTCTTTTCTCGAAAGTCCCGTTATAGGAACTGTTAGTCTCGTAAACTTTTGAATCCAAAAGTTTAATGGAATAACGTCTGCAAGTCTCTTACCGGAAAACTTTTCATAAAGGTAAGGAGGAGTATCTCCCTCTTGCAAAGTTCAGTTCTCAGCTTATCTTGGTTTTTCCATTTTAGATTTAGATCCTATTGGTAATCATTTCCTAATCGGAATTCAAACATATTTTGGTTTACGATTTTTGATTTGATATGCACTGAAAAGACATAAGTTGTCGAAATTGCCATACGCAGAGACTAAATACATTGTAATTTTAGTATTTTGTTGTTTGAAACAAGTATATAAACTATTCCCGGAAGTTACATTTTTTAGAAAATATTTGACGTTTCGAACAAAAAATTTCAATGGTATAAAGGTATAAGGGGGTAGTAAAGGGTTATTTTCCAACGTACACTGCTACTTTTATTTTTTGTACACCCTAAAAGACATGTATTAATTCTCGTGCATTCGTAAAACATGACTCTTACAACGTACACGCCAATTTCGATTTATAGGGCTATTTTCGTGCATTATACAAGTAATTCTTTTATTTTTCATATCCATTTAGCAGAGTAACAACAATTCGGCAGTACTTCATAAGCATCATTCATGCTATGTCTGCATAAAACCAATTCAGTGGTTCTCTAGATCTTTGTGCGCATTTCCTAATAGGGTCCAATATTGAACTAAGTTGCGCTGCTGGCAGCGTTTGAAGACAGATCTGCATCAAAGTAGCAGGATTTTGTCAGCACCTCATTAGCATCATTCATGCCAGCTTTGGTTAAAATCTATCCACCTTTTCTAGAGAAGAGGATCTTTGTATGCATTTCCCCATAGGGTCCAATTGTAAACTATGTGTTTTGCAGGCAGCCATGTAGAATGACAGATGCACACCAAAATAACACCATTTTTGGTCAGCACCTCACAAGCATCCTATGTTTGATTTAAATCCATTCAGCATTTTCTCTAGAAGAAAATCTTTGTATGAATTTCTCAAACGGTCCAAAGTTAAACTAAGTTTTGCTGCTGGCGGCAATGTTGGATGACGGATCAACACCAAAATACCAACACTTGGTCAGCACCCTCGAGGGTACTCGAAAAATTTTCGCAGGGGTTTTTGATATAGGCCCTGCACCCCGACCCCATTGTAGACTACATTTACGTAAAATTTCAACCCCATGGTAGACTTGCACTGTGACTTTACGACCCTATTGTAGGCCAAGTTGCCAACATTATGCAACCTTTTGAATACGAAATTTCATGACTAAGCAAAAAAAAAAAAAATAGACCACCTCAAAGGAACAGCACAAATGACATACCCAATCACAGATGAAAGTAGAAAAACTGTGAGCTCAGCTCCCCCATGTTATAATCAATCAAATGAAATTCTGAAAATAGAAGATGCAAATCTACATTATGTCACAAAGACAGTGTTTAAGTTTCATGAAAATCTACTTAGTCGTCCAGGAGGAGTAGTGGATAAGAGATGGGTACCCCCATATAATGTAACGGCAAAGTCCATGTTTTGCTATGGGGAACCCCAAAAAATCAATCAAATCAAATTCTGAAATAGAAGGTGCACATATACATTATGTCACAAAGACTGTGTTAAACTTTCATGAAAATCTATTCAGTGGTTCAGGAGGAGTAGCGGATAAGAGATGGGTACCCCCTTGTATTGTAATGTCTAAGTCATGGTTTGCTTTGGGAAACCCAGAAAATCAATTAAATCAAATTCTGAAAAAGGAGATACACATCTACATTATGTCACAAAGACTGTGTTAAAGTTCCATGAAAATCTATTCAGTGGTTCAGGAGGAGTAGCGGATAAGAGCTGGGTACCCCTTGTAATGTAATTGCAAAGTCCATGGTTTTTAATGGGGGTCCCCAAAATTCAATCAAATCAAATTCTGAAATAGGAGGTGCACGTCTACATTATGTCACAAAGACTGTGTTAAACTTTCATGAAAATCTATTCAGTGGTTTAGGAGGAGTAGCGGATAAGATATGGGTACCCCCTTGTATTGTAATGGCTAAGTCCATGTTTTGCTATGGGAAACCCCAAAAATCAATTAAATCAAATTCTGAGATAAGAGGTGCACATCTAAATTATGTCAAAAAGACTGTGTTAAAGTTTCATGAAAATCTATTCAGCGGTTCAGGAGGAGTAGCGGATAAGGAATGGTTACCCTCAGGTGTAACGGACGGACTGACGGACAATCCTATCACTATATACCCCCCGGCTTTTCAAGCGGGGGGTATAAAAACACCCCCGTTTGCCAGAACCTCCCCGCCATCCAATATATAGTGGCTTTAGCAGGGTGAGATAAAAGAAAATTTTGACCAATTCTTCAGCAGACATTTCCATCGCTTAGTATCTTACGATTTGAAAAAATCAAGTGCTATAATTGTGTGAACGTAAACGTTTAAAGAAGTTACTATTCTTTATTAATGTAATATGTATAGATTGTATAGAGAATCTGAAAATCCTGTTATGTTGTACATATAAGAATATCAAAATATGAGTATAACGTCATCCTACACACGGCATCATTGCTATAGCTTCAGTCTACAAATGTGTCATTGCCATAGCTTCAGTCTACATGCTGTGCCATCGCTTTAGCCATTAGACGGTCTGTAAGTGGTGAACATTCTTTTAAACACTTTCTTTCCATCAATAATTGTCTGCAAAAACACAGTAACTTCGTTATTTATTACCACTGGGCCGATGATTTGGTTGGTGGGCTGTTAGTCCCTGAGGGTATTCACCAACCCAGTTGTCGAAAACCGATTTTATTGAAACATGCAATATGTAAATTTTACAAAAAAAAATGTTGAAAACAAAAGGAGTATCCCCCACATGCATAGCTCTGTCCTTAGCTGAATTTGGCCCTTCTAATTAAAAGATATTGAAAATATACTGCAGCCTTATCATGCATATTTGATGGTAATATTGGATTTGTGTCCTTTACCTGAGATTATATTAATACTACACAAAATATGAAAATGTTTCTTTTTAAGTATTGTCAGAATGTGACAGATGGGAAATTGAAATATCTTTAATCTTTTGTATTGATTTGTACAGAAAATATAAATTGCAATCTTTTTACAACTAGTCCAAACTGCCAGCAAGTGGGGTCTTCAAAGAAGTAACATATAATTTGTCTTTCCATTTTTAAGATTCAAAAAATACAAGACAAAACTATCAACGAACAAGAAATAACTAGAGGCTCAGAGACTGAGCCTGTATCGCTCACCTTACAAAATGCTTGCATGCCATGCATGACTAAAAAGATATATTTTACCCATGAGTTCTAATGTTAAGCTATGTTCTCAATTGGCACAAGTGTTTTTTGTCTGATCCTATTGAAATGAGTAATCTTTGCAAAGGACCTTCAATACATCATTCAAATACAGTTTAGTTAAATTTGCTAGAATAGTTTCAGAGAATATAATGAAAAGTTTTTTTTTCACATGCCGAGCTACGATGTTCAACTATGTTCTGCACTGGAGGCCATGTTTTTTGTCGGATCGAAATGAAATGAGCAAATTTTGTAAAATACCTTCCTTACACCATTCCGGTAAAATTTGGTTGAATTTGCATCATCAGTTTCAGAGGAGACGACTAAAAGTGATTTTCCATAAGCGTCCAATGTTAAACCTAAGTTCCACGCTGGCAGCCATGTTTTTGGTCAGATTGAAATAAAATTTGAAATCTTTGTAAAGGACCTTCCATAAATCATTCCTATAAAGTTTGGTTGAAATTGCTTAAGTGGTTTCAGAGCATAAGATGAAAATGTGATTTTCCCATAAGGTTCAATGTTAAACTATGTTCCGTGCTGGCCGCCATGTTTTTGTCGGATCGGAAGGAAATGAGCAATCATTAATAAGGAACTTTAATACAGCATTCCAGTAAAGTTTGATTGAATTTGCTTCATCCGTTTCAGAGCAGAAGATGAAAATGTGATTTTTCCCAATGGGTCCAATGTTAAACCATGTTTCGTGCTGGCGGCCATATTTTTATCGGATCGGAAGGAAATGAGCAATCATTAATAAGGACCTTCAATACAGCATACCTGTAAAGTTTGGTTGAATTTGCTTCATCCGTTTCAAAGCAGAAGATGAAAATGTGATTTTTCCCAATGGGTCCAATGTTAAACCTAAGTTATGCGCTGGCAGCCATTATTTTTATAGGATCGGAAAAAAATAAGCAATCTTTGTAAGGGACCTTTAGTACATAATTCTTGTAAAGTTTGCTTGAATTTGCTTCAGCTGTTTCAGAGCAGCGGATGAAAATGTGATTTTCCCATAGGGTCCAATGTTGAACCATGTTCCGTGCTGGCGGCCATGTTTTTTTTCGGATCGGAACGAAATGAGCAATCGTTGTTAAGGACCTTAGTACATCATTTCTGTAAAGTTTGTTGAATTTGCTTCAGTGGTTTCAGAGCAGAAAATGAAAATGACAAAAAGTTTAATGGACGGACGACGGATGCCAAGTGATGACAATAGCCAACACTGACCCTGTGGGTCAGGTGAGCCAAAAAGTCAGGTACAATCCATGATAAAATTCAGACAGACATTATACAAAAATGTTAATATCATTTACAAAAGCCAACATCGGAACCCAATTCAATATGCAACCCACGTATAATAAAACACTCACAGTTGGGACACCTATCTTTGCTATACATTAACACAAAGACATAATTATTAATTGGCGAGTGGTGGTGTTCCTGTACCCTTTATGAAAAACTACTGAAGTTGGCTTAAACTATTGAAACTCAGGAAAATTTTTGTTCTGAATAACACGTCAAAGATTTGACCAGAAACAAAATTTAACAGAGTATTAACTTCAGTGTTCAGATGCATTTTCGATATCCTTGAGGTTTTATTCATTCAAACAGGGATAAACATATTTTGGCACATAGATCAGATTTTCTTGGTCAAAGGACAATTTGAAATGCGTAAATTAGACAAAGCACACAATTTGATCAACTTCAAATTAATTTTTGATATATTTTAGGGCATAAACAGCTTATGGAAAATAAAGGAAAAATCTTTAAAGAACTGTTTCCTGCAAAAATATTGACGTTATAATTATTATCAACTATTATTCCATGAACTTTATAAATTAATTGCTAATTTTGTTCTATTAGCAAAGCTTATCAAAAGAAAAGATAAGATTTTTCAATCTTATTACACATTTTCTGAGACTCATACTCCTTTAAGCTCGAAATTGGATTTTTAGATCATTAGTTGATTGTTCATATCTTTAAATTAATGTGCAAAGATTCGAATTATCTGAAAAAATTGGGATATTTAGGGGACGATCATTTGAATTTCGAGGAAGGGGTCGGGGGGTTTTGTTAATTTAATTATTCAATCATAGTCCCGCTGAAAAGAAATATTTTAATCCTAGTTTTCATGAAAATAAAACATTTTTGGTTGCAAAAGCAAAAGAATAGTTTTATGTGACATGTGATGAAAATAAGTGATTTGTTCGAGATTTTCATGAAAATAAATAATTTTTACAAGCAAAATCGCCCAAACCTCCGCCTAAAAATCAAATGCCAGTAAGTGAACCTACTTTTCATTAGAATCATGATATACCTTGCAAGCTTCTTGTGTTCTTGTTCGTCTGATTTCATTGCACAGTGTATCAGGAATTGATTGAAAATATCTCTCTACAAATAAAAAAAATGACAATCATGTTACCATTAGAACAAAATGTACTAAATATCATTCAAATCCAATTAATATTTCATTCACGTCACGATAAATTTCCCTGACCTCTGGAGAAAACAAAAATTAAAGAATGAACTGGTTACCAAATGCAGAAAAGAACTGATATGGTCAATTATGACAACTTTTTCTTTTTAGTTCAGAAAATAAAAACTAGGGGCTAAGAGACTGAGACTACCACTCACCTAACAATATGCACCAAGGAAATGCCTATAAACAAATAAATGAGGCATTTCTTATTTTCTGATGAGCTTTGGGAATGATACTTAGAAAAATGAATTCTGTACATTTTCAAAACAGTTGCTTCATTAGTTTTATTGAAGATGATCACAATGTTTTTCGAGTTTGGACCAATACTGAACTACTTTCTGTGCTGGCAGCCATGTTTGATTTAATTCCTGCAAAAAATCAATCTAGTTTCAAAGGTAAATATCAAAATACCGAAGTTAACTTTTAATTTATTTTCTGCATATGCGCATTTCGACAACTTATGTCTCATCAGTGCAGATAAAACCAAAACATTTGGAAGTCCATTAACCAAAAACGTGAACAAGCTGATACAAAACAAATTACCAAAAGGATCTAATAGGAAAGCCAAAATTCAACTAAGGACAGAGCTATGCATGAGGGAGATACTCCTTAGTTTTAAACAAAATTTGGTCAAATTTAGATATTGCAAGTTTAAATAAAATAGTCAATATATGTTTTTCTCATATTGTCAAAAAACTTAAGGGCGGCCCTCTTTTGTTGGATCTGGCCAAAATAAGAAATAATTGTAAAGAACCTTACATACATCATTTAGCACACCCTTTGTTTAATCTATTTCAAGTTTCAAGGCAGATGAAGAATAGTATGTTTTTCCAAAGGGTTCCACAATGGCATCCAGATTTATCTTTTAGCTTTTATCTTTCATCTTTCATAGCTTTGTCTTTGACTGATTTTGGCATTTCTATTTAGTTCTTATGTGTATTAAGTTCTCTATTAGCTTTTTAAAAATCTTGAGTTTATGGGTTTCAAATTTTTTATATTTTATCTCCACTGAAGAGACATAAGTTGTCGAAATGGCCATGTGCAGAAATTAAATTTACAGTGACTTCGGTATTCAGTAATTTTACACAAATTTCAGTTTATGGATTTCCAAAACAACGGCAGTAGAATACCGAAGGAACAAAGCACAAGATTACACAAATCAAGGTCCAGAGACGAGGCAAAAGCAAGAACACCAAAAGACGTGGCACATGCCCACAAAACACACGAACATTACATATACAACACAAAATAAAGGGCTACGCCGAGCGCAGCATGATACGACCGCTGCATGTCGTCCACTGAAATCTGAAAAAGTGTAATTTAAAGCGAGTATGGACAAACGAAAGAGCTTGACACAATAATTAGAAGGACGCAATAAGGAGATTGACCCAGAAATTAGCTGGACACAAACTAGGGAAAATAAAAATTAGCCCTTAGGACTCCTTATGATTCCTCTTTGACCCTTTATAGCGCAGAAACGGTAAGAGCTACGCCCAATCCATTGACATACTGCTGAAAGCTTATATCAAGAGGAATCCAATGGAAAAAGACCATCAAAATGCAATGAAAAATAAAAATTTTAGGTAATCTGCAAATTTGCAGTTTTGGCCCCGTGAACCCTTATAGCACGGAAACAGTAAGAGCTAAGCAAATTCCGTTGACATACTACTGAAAGCTTACATCAAGTGGAATACAAAGCAAAAAATCCCATCAAAATCCGATGAAAAATAAAAATTTTAGGTTATCTGTAAATTTATGATTTTGGCCCCCTTCGGCCCCTCATAGCTCGGAAATGGTAAGAGCTACGCCAAATCCGTTGACATACTTCTGAAAGCTTACATCAAGAGGAATCCAAAGAAAAAAATCCCATCGAAATCCGATGAAAAATAAAAATTTAAGGTTATCTGTAAATTTATGATTTTGGCCCCCTTTGGCCCCTCATAGCTGGGTAAG
>MJUU01009967.1:81130-102428 GCA_002080025.1 Modiolus philippinarum | reverse complement strand
AGTGATCTTAGTTACAATGAACATTTTGCGAAAGCGAATAGTATGCTAGTATGCGTGTTTTTAACTACATTTACTTTGTATTTGGACAGCTAGACGACACTAAAGTAAAAATTTGGTAAATCAAGCTCAGTAATTTTGTACATAATAGCCAATTTTTTTTACATAATAACACCACATTATCTTTTCAAAGAATCTGTCCTGTCGAATGCAAAGTAGACACCTTAAGATATAAAATTCGTAAGTATAAATAGAACGGGACATAGCGCGGACCTCCAAGAGAGCACCATATCAGCTGGCTTAATTAAGAATCAATAGAACATATATCTACCATTATTTTAATTAAAATCTTTATTATTTTATCATTTTTATTGATCTGTATACAAATTTGCAAGAAACTGACCGAACTCATCCTTTCTTATTGTGGGCTGGCTTATTGTCGGCTAGCGGTTATTGTCGGCTGTTATTGTGGGCTAGCTTCACACTAGTAGTTTGCTGTCACATTGACAGCTTTCCTCTTGTTACCATTTTTGTCAATTTTGTCTAAAGTCTGCACGAAATTAAAAAATTTTCCACAAAAAAGGCGGTTCCAACCCAACAGCGGAATCCTCCAACTGAATCCGCCAGTGTAGCATGATTGCTTGGTTATACCATGTATTTATGGAGACTTTGTCTCATTTGCATCTACTCCATATCTTTTCATTAGTTTTTATGAAAGATGGCGAGAGAATAAACTTTGATTCCTCTCTACAATTTAGTTGTACTTAAAAAAACCCATACTTACTTGAGTAGTATATATTTTAAGAGCTTCTTCGTAGTTTCCCTACAGAGAAAAGAGACAAAAAGACTTAACTCAAGGTTTTACTCCCTCCATCGTATTTTTGTCCTTAGTTATATTTGATATTACTGATTATTCGGATTTAGTTTGGTTTAATGCATTTTAAACATTTTTTTTTTGAAATTATGAATTTCCTATGTTTGGGGTCAAGTGATGCTAATGAGGAATTAATGAAATGTTTACGTTTGTCTTTTGTCTAATTTGTGTTTTTCCTGTGTAGTTCCCTAGCAGATTGTGGCATGTAATTATAATTTTCTGCCATTGTAGGTGTTTCCTGTTACCCTTTTATTTCATACGGCACATTAAAATTATTGCAGTCAAGAGTTAACATATGTGTTAAGGTCTCATGTTCATTTACTCCATATCCTTTCGTTAAATATTTAATCGAAAATAATTGAATACAGAATTTATCCAAAGCCAATAAACATGCTGCCATCCATTTGATTTATTTAAGTAACAGACATCGCATGAAGAACGCAACTATTTTAATAGTTTTCAATAGAATTTTTTTTTTGCAGTTTTGGAATTAAATTTTACGGGTTAAAATTTTAAAATGACTTGTACCTTCAAAAATAGCAAATATTAAACCACCAAAAAAAAACTTCCCATTATAAAGGAAACAATGGCAGCAGAATAACGAAGGAACAAGGGAAGTGATGATTACAAAAATCGAAGTCAAAAGACATGGAAAAAACGGCAACAGAGAAAAACAAAGACAAAACAAAGACGTGAGACAGCTACAATGCACGAAAATAAAAAGACGACATTAAGAACTAAGGCATTCATAGTGTGAGCTCCCATGAAAACCGGGAGTGACATCAGGTGCTCCGGAAGGGTAAGCATGTCCTGCTCCACTTGTTGCTCCCGTCACATTATTTGTGACTCAATCCAGGGTCGAGTCAAAACCGGGTATGTCAAATCCGTGAAGATGTGAAATCCAGCTGAAATGTCCGTTTTCATTTGGGAAATAGACACCTCATATCTGTCAATGATGTCATGATGACAGCCATAGAAGTTCTGAAGTGATGAAAGTAACAAAGTCTAAACAAATCCCTGACTAAGCAGCTTTTTTGGATAGTGTTTTTGCTCTATTAAAAAAAATCACTGTATACACTACATGCTCGGCAGTAACGAATCAACTGTAAAATGTACACTTCATATGCTGGCGAGGTAGGTATATTGCTGCTCAGAAAGGGAAAGTTCACAGTTGGGAGGTTAAAGTCATCACGGTTGTCATATAGCTTAGATTTCAAAATGCATGTACTTTCCAGTATTACGGGCGCTCATTATCATTATGCAAAATTTAAGGAATGATTTTGCTGAATCAATTCATTTCATAGAAACTTACATTTGGTATTCATGGGAAGACATGCATTTGGTTTCTCATAGAGGTATCGGATAATTCAATTTCATTAATGTTTTTGCAAATATTTTCAATCAATAATTATTTACTGATAACAGGGTAATTTTTAATAAATTTGCACAAAACTATAGTAATCAAAATATGAAACTACAAAAAAGTGATCTGCTGATCACAAATGATACCCCCGTCCATAGGCAATCCTTGTACAGTACAGAAAACGAAATACCATAACTAATCACTGTGATAGTGGGGATGTCTAGGAAAGTGATCGGGATTGGATTAATTTTTACCTTGAAATATTGTCAACTGGGCAATAAAACTCAAGTTTTGTCAAGACATATCCTGTTCTACAGGTAAAAATCTAATTATGCTGGCTGACTTCAAAGAAATTACACGTAAAACGGGTAATAAAATTTAATCCTCCCCACTCTGTTTTATTGCTTTTTGGGTCTATCACAGTGATATTATGTCTGTGATTTAATGTCTAAAGGATTAGAATTTATGCCTCTCCTAGTGATTTGTTATGGTATGTCTCTTTCTGTACTGTAGTTGCATGTCTCACAAACCTGATTGAACTTATCATCCGTAACATCCGGAAACTATGTATAGAATTTACAGATTTTGCCTAAATCAAGGGCAATAACTCTGGAACGCTTAATACGATCACGATCAAAACCCAAAATAAGCAAACTGAAGTTATCATCCGGAAACAATAAAATTTACAGATTTTGACTACATCAAGGGCAATAACTCTCGAACGCATAATACGATCATGGTCAAAAGCGATCTTGAACTGTATTTTATAATTAGTAACCTTGTCCTAAAATATTACAATTTTCTCTAAAAAAAACTGGTTATCATCTGGAAACCATAAAATATACAGATTTTGCCTAAATCAAGGGCAATAACTCTGGAACGCAAATTCTGATCACGGTCAAAATCGAACATGACTAGTATTGTATCAATAGAAACATTGCTCTCAAACATTGAAACTTTCCCTCAAAGCAAACTCAAGTTATCATCTGGAAACTTTAAAATTTACAGGTTTTGCCTAAATCAAGGGCAATAATTCTGGAACGCAAAATCTGATCACGGTCGAAATTCAATTCGACCTGTATTTTATGAATAGAAACATAATCCCAAAATATTAAAACTTTTCTTCAAAGCAAACTCAAGTTATCATCCAGAAACCATAAAATTTACAGATTTTGCCTAAATCAAGGGCAATAACTCTGGAACGCAAAAATCGGTCACAATTAAAATTGAACTTGACCTGTATTTTATGATTTGAAACATATTCCCAAAATATTTAAACTTTTCTTTGAAGCAAACTCAAGTTATCATCCGAAAACCATAAAATTTACAGATTTTGCCTAAATCAAGGGCAATAACTCTAGAAAGTAAGATCCGATTATGGTCAAAACTGAACTTGACCTGTATTTTATGAATAGAAACATAATAAACTTTCATTCAAAGCAAACACAATTTATCATCAAGAAACCATAAAATTTAAATTTTATTAATAGAAACATAATCCAAAAACATTAAAATTTTCCTTTAAAGGAAACTCAATTTATCACCCGGAAACAAAAGAGTGACGGATGGACGGACGGACGGACGGACGGAATGACAAGAGGATTCCTATATACCCCACCTTTTAAGGCGGGGGTATACAAAATTTGAACCCCACACAAGAGCATAGCATGTGATCTCTACTTTTGCTGTGGAAAATACAGAGGTCATAGAATAAAATAAAAACATAAGTATTTTGACAAGCATAGAAAATTTTAGTCGAAAATATTTGATATATATCTCATCCAGCATTGGTACGAATTTATACATTATTACGAGAGTCCGGAAAGAGCTTACATATTATTACCCATTATAGCCAAATTTCAGACCGCTGATACAATTCCAAAAACCTACAGAGACGCGGGTTTTTCACTAGTATCATAGAAATTACTATTTCCTACAATATCACATATGAAAACATAACAATTTTGTAAATTTTCGGTATCTTCACTGTTAAATTGTAGGATGGGCATTTGAAAGTTCAAAGAAAATGCACATTTGTAGGGATAGGATTCCGTTCTTATGGCAGCAAGATGCAACGCTACCAAGCCCCCGAACTCCAATACGATGTTATATCCATCATAGGATGAAAATCCACAGTCCCGCAGACGAGTTCGTGTGTACTCTTCATTTACGGTCTAAAATGCAAAATCACCAAAAATGCCAATTTTGAGGCCAAAGAAAAATAATATAAACAAGAACAGGTTCGTTTGGTTTTATGCATTTTATTTATTTATTTTTTTATAGGAATTTAGGATTTTCTATGTTTGGGTTCTAGTGCTGCTGATGAGAAACTGGTTTCCGAAATGGCAATATAGCTCATTTAAATTATTGCAGTTGAAATTATTGCATGTTTATTTACCCCATACCCTTTTATAAAATATTCATACCAAAATTTACATCTGACACTCGAGGTACAACACTATAACTAATTATAATAGAGCTTCAGAAAATTGTGAAACGACATCGGAAATTTTAAGCCCCAAACAATCGTGAAAATGGAAGTGTTTACAATGGTTACCAATACTATCGGCCTACTCCGTAATAAAGTCTCGTCATGTGACACCGCGATTTCTCGATAAAATTATAATTTGAAAACGTTTCCCGCCATAATATGACGTTTTCAGATTATGACGTTCAAAATTTTGTTTGAAACGTCGTGTGTATTTGTTTAAAATGGAACTTCCTGGTACAAATTATGTGCCCGGAAGTTTCAAAATTGAACGAGACTTACAGACCCTATAGTAAGAAATATGATTTCTTTGCATTTGTTGTCACATTGACATATCATTTGCTTAGATTTGCAAATGAATGAAAACCGCACGTTTTCAAGGACGATAACATTATCTTTATCCATTGCTGTTTGCAGTTTATATAATCAAGCATCAGCCAAAAGGAATTCATTGCCAACATACCTAAAGACACATTATAGCAAATCATAATAAAACTTCAGACCACATATGCAATCACTCCCGTAGAATTTGCCAATAAAACGTTCAGTGGAATTTCCCTTATGGTGTGTTACTGTTAATACTTCAAAAACAAACATGAAGTTGAAGCAAGATGAGAAAGAATATATGACGGTATCTACGTAAGATTACTGATGGAAATCTCCGCGTGAGAGGGATGTCTACGGTTAACGGTCATTAGTTTCCCGCATCTTGTCATCAACAAAAGAAAAAAAGCTAACACAGATCAAAACAAAAGCACAAGAAACCACAATTTGTTGTAGCAGCTTTCAAATCTTATAATCATCATTGTATATATTTAAATCAAAGTGCAGTCTGCACTGAAAGGTGGTTGGCTTTGTCAGCAATGAATATAGCATATGTAGCTGACCTCGATCATGAAGATTGTGATCTCAAATTCAGGGAAAAACTTTAAGTATCAATACTTGGGGACAATTAGAAAGGAACTCTTTTTTACTTTAAAAGTAATATTTCATGTAAAAAATAAGTGAGAATCACATCGTGGATTATTGATTAACTATCCGAAGTTTAATGCTGATCATCTCAAGTTTGATTGAGGGGGGTAAACATTTGATTTTCAGGGGGTCTGGGCGAATTGCCTAGAAATTTTTTTTTATTTTCATGAAAATCTAAAACAAATTAATAAATATTTTCACCAAATGTCACATCAATTCATTTATTTGCAATTGCAACACAAATTTATTCTTCAAAACTTAATTATTTATTTTAATGACAAGAAGGATAAAAATATTTATTTTCACTGGCACCAAGATAAAATTATTTATTTACAAAATCACGCAAGCCCCTGCTTGGTCGTCATCTTAGTGTGACAAACAGCACGGTATTTTATCTGCGTCCAAACTCCTTTAGTCGAGGAATTGCAGATACTATGCACAGTTGTATTTCTTTATTCTCCCAGAAACAGAATTCTAAGTAACCATGATGAAAGCGCTACCTAGTAGAAAGAAGGGTGCCTTTAAAATTGAAGCATCGGTTGGCATCAGCAAGATCAGCGCCAGCGGTTTCACCAACCACTTCAATCCAAATCTCCAGTCACTGTCTGATATACATGTACTTTCTACGATATTCTTCTCATAAATAACCACCATTCAACTCATAACGGCGGCGTTTTTAGTTACGCTACATTCTCCTTGAATGATCGAGAAAGTGAAAGTAAACCTCCATATAAGGTCTTATGCAGAAAATAAATTCACAGTAACTTCGGTATTTAGCTATTTGGAACTCATCGGCATTTATCCTACATGACTGCCTAAAGTTCAAATATTCCCGCTCTTTAAAGAAAAGATCCGAATATATTATGCTTTATGTAAGTATAGCCATTGTTCGCTTTTAAGGGTGCGGGTGCTATGTTTTAGTGTGTTTTAATTTTTAAATGAGAAATCGCGTGTGTATAAGATATTTTTCATATGCCATGTGCAGTGCTCCAATTAACGTTGGAGGAACTTAAAAGACAAGTAACAATTAAAACCAAACTATGCGCATGCGTGTACATTTGTAAACAAAACAGCGTGTTCGTCGCATGGAAAGACAATAAATATACTTATACAGCGATATCGAAAATAGATATACATTAGAATATCATTCATTCATTACATAAAGCAACTGTCGCCTAGTTGATTGTTTTCTGGGAACTGATAATATCAACAAGATTCGGTTGCAACAGAAATTAATGCACACGGCCGATTTACACAAATTATCTGAAGACCGTATGTTCATTACGCTGCAACAGAGTCCTTGTTATTTGTGGCAATAAACGAGATCTATGAAAATGTTTCCCCAAAAACTACGTTATTATATAGTGGGTATTTTGCTGTTTTGATCGCTTACATAGCCAAAGCTTATAGCAGTTTGAAGTGTATTATATAAAAAGCATTAGCTGTAGTGCATTCTTTGGAACCCGGTCTTCGCAATAAGTTGCCAACCACCTTAAAAATCAATAGAAATTGTAACAATTCTTGACCAAAATCTGTATTTTCACAGTTCAAGAGCGGATCTAGCTGCGGACCCGTACATCTTATGGTCCTTGTGCTGATTTATTTGATAGTTGCGGACCATAGAGCTACGAATTTCCCCCATTTAAAACGTGCGACTCTTGCGACACGAATTGTCGCCAAGTACGCGTACCCATGCGTGTTCATTTCATTTCTTTCAACATTGTTCTAATACTTACAACATTTAATTATGCAAGTTGAGTCATATTTTTCAATTCATAAAGGAAGTTGTCCAAATAGATATGTAATCCCGGCCACTTCTGTTGCCATTTTGAATATCGCAGTCACGTGTCATTTCGAGAGGCGGCAAAAAATGCCATGCCATATCATGTCTGGAACGGATATCTCACAAATTTAAAAGGAATGTTTCTTAAATGCAGAGGAATTAAACATTTACATTGAAAAGTTGATATTTAGGCCAGGGATGGACAAAATATTTACTTAAGGATATCCATTTTGGATCCGATTTGGCATTTAGTCCCGCCTCCCAAAAAGCTTCGTTCCGAATGAGATCGATATCAGCATAATCTCCGAATGCAGTATGACCCAAACTATGACGTTTGTTATGATAATGAGCAGGAAATGAATATTTATAGGTAAATAAATGGAAGGTGGAGGATAAACATATAAAGAAACAAAATACACCGCTTGCGCCGCTTGGAGTCCGGTTGTCAAAAAACACCAAGAAACCTGCGAAACAATTCGTGTTACAAGAGAAGCAAGTTTCGTGTAGGAGAAAATCCGTAGCTCTATGGTCCGCCAAATCAAATCAAAAAAAAAGGAAGGAAGGAACTATGAAGCCACGGTTCCACAAGTAGACCCAGCTTTCAAAAAATGGGGTTTCGTCGGCGTTCCACGGAAAAGGGTTTTCAAGTCATTTTTTGCTATTTTTGTTCTAAATTCTGCACAAAATTGGATATTTTCCAGAATATGGGCGTTCAAACCACTAGTCCCCTTTTGGATCTGACATTGCAGCTAGCTAAAAAGAAGGACATCCGTTTAATTAAATGTCATTTCTACAAACTTAAATGAACTTTTATGTTTATATATATTATGTCAGTAATGTTCTTACCTTCTCTACGTTATAAAGGGCATAATGCCAGTAATTGTGACAAGCGATCATTCCACATATCTGAAAGTAAATTCAAAGATTGTAATCATTTTTGCAATTATGTTTTATTTCAAGGGGGAATTCAAGTTCTTTCAAATAACAAACCAGGTAATACTAGATAGATTTTCTGTGCACCTGATATCCTCCATGATTTTTTGTTGTTGTAAAGTACACAACATTATGGAGAAACAGCAAAGCACTTAACATTTAATACGATTTGAAAAAAAATATTATGAGCAAGATTGGCTTGGGCATTGCTAAATAAACAAATAAGTAACTAGATACAGAAAACTGGCGTTTTCGGAAGTGCACTGCAATTTCAATCCTGAAACTTGGGGCAAAAGTCAATTTCAGGTAAGTGAGGATTCAAATTCTGTTTGACACACAAATGTGTTGATATAGTAATTTGCTGGATAAAGTGATTTCTTGAAGTTTTACCAAACCCTATAATTTCTTAGCTAAAATCATTTAAGCCAATAAAAGTTAATAAATCTTATGATGAAAATTTGGTTAACAGTTAAAAGTCGAAGTATTGGCAAGCAGGAAGTGGACGTTTTACAATCTTGAAAACCGCGCATACAATACAACTCATCATTTCCAAGCTTCAGACCAAATTTCAAATAATTCCCTCAATTAAAAGTCAAGAAATCTGTGATGGAAAATTTGATTTATAGTAAAAAAAATCAAAGTATCGGCAAACAGGAAGTGGGCGCCTGGCAAACTTGAAAATTGCTTACACAATGCAACTTATCATTTCCAAGCTTCAGAACAAATTTCAAATCATTCCGTCAAGTGAAAGCCAAGAAATCTTTGACGGAAAATTTGGTTTATAGTAAAAAATCAAAGTATTGGCAAACAGGAAGTGGATGTCCAACAAACTTGAAAATTGCTTACACAATACAACCTTCAGACCAAATTTCAAATCATTCCCTCCAGTAGGAGCCAAGAAATCTGTGACGGAAAATTTGATTTTTGGTAAAAAATCAAAGTATCGGCAAACAGGAAGTGGATGTTTGACAAACTTAAAAATTGCTTACACAATACAACTCATCATCTCCAGCCCTCAAACCAAATTTCAAATCATTCCCTCCAATAGGAGCCAAGAAATCTGTGACGGAAAATTTGATTTATAGTAAAAAATCAAAGTGTCGGCAAACAGGAAGTGGATGTCTGACAAACTTGAAAATTGTTTACACAATGCAACTTATCATTTCTAAGCTTCAGAACAAATTTCAAATCATTCCGTCAAGTGAAAGCCAAGAAATCTTTGACGGAAAATTTGGTTTATTGTAAAAAATCAAAGTATTGGCAAACAGGAAGTGGATGTCCAACAAACTTGAAAATTGCTTACACAATACAATTCATCATTTCCAAACTTCAGACCAAATTTCAAATCATTCCCTCCAATAGGAGCCAAGAAATCTGTGACGGAAAATTTGATTTATAGTAAAAAATCAAAGTGTCGGCAAACAGGAAGTGGATGTCTGACAAACTTGAAAATTGCTTACACAATACAACTCATCATTTCCAAACTTCAGACCAAATTTCATTTCAAATCATTCCCTCCAGTAGGAGCCAAGAAATCTGTGACGGAAAATTTGATTTGTAGTAAAAAATCAAAGTATCGGCAAACAGGAAGTGGATGTCCAACAAACTTGAAAATTGCTTACACAATACAACTCATCATCTCCAACCTTCATACCAAATTTCAAATCATTCACTCCAGTAGGAGCCAAGAAATCTGTGACAGAAAAAAATGTTGACGGACAGACGGACAGACAGACAGACAAAGTGAAAACTATAGGGCACCCGCATCTGAATGCGGGGCCCTAAAAAGATAATATCATAAAAGATACTTACACTCCAGTCACTTTCTGTGGATGACATAAATGTAATACCCTCTTTTTGTCGTCCGCCCATCTCCAGGACATGTGCCATGGCATGTGTAGACCACGCGTCGTGTCTGTTATAATCTAGCCCCTATAAAGGGTAAAAATTTATACCTTTATGTTCAAAGACACTCTATATGCTCATTTAATTGTTTTGGTTGCAATAACAGCATCCTTCAAACCAAGTTGTATTATTGGGAAATTTGCAGTCCTTTTTGGGGGTGGGGTGGGGGATTTATCGGCCATAAATAGTAGAATGGTTGAAATCTGAACTTAAATCGATTACAAATACAAGAGCTGGCGCCAAATGGCAGCCTGATATACCCCCGCTCATTGATTCTTGAATCAATGTGGCAAGTGAAACCAACATTTTTAATGATAACTGTCTGCACAACAATTAAAACTGCCTTACATTTTCCAAAGAAATTGTGATGAAAAATTTCATATATTGTACAACAATGAAAAACAATGACGTCTCGGCAAACAGGAAGTGCTTATGACATAACCTTGAAATTCGAATACACAATAGATTGGACCATAAGGAAGCTTTGTTCAATCCCACCTACAGTTTCAGAGAAAATTGTGACGAAAAATTCCATATACTGTACATCCCACCTACAGCTTCAGAGAAAATTGTGACGAAAAATTCCATATATTGTACATCAATGAAAAACAATGACGTCTCGGCAAACAGGAAGTGCTTACAACGTAACCTTGAAATCAGTTACACGTTAGATTGGACCATAAGGAAGCTCTGTGCAAAACAACAATTGAATCCCACTTACAGTTTCAGAAAAAAAGTGTAACGAAAAATTCTATATATTGTACAACAATGAAAAACAATGACATCTCGGCAAACAGGAAGTGCTTATGACGTAACATTGAAATTCGAATACATCATAGATTAGACCATAAGGAAGCTCTGTGCATAAAAACAACTGAATCCCTCTTACAGTTTCAGAAAAAAGTGTAACGAAAAATTCCATATGCTGTACAACAATAAAAAAAAAAACAATAAAGTCTCGGCAAACAGGAAGTGCTTACAGCGTAACCATGAAATCGGAATACACAATAGATTGGACCATTAGGTAGCTCTGTGTAAAACAACAATTGAATCCCACTCACAGTTTCAGAAAAAGGTGTAACGAAAAATTCCATATATTGTACAACAATGAAAAACAATGACGTCTCGGCAAACAGGAAGTGCTTATGACGTAACCTTGAAATTGAAATAAACGATAGATTGGACCATAAGGAAGCTCTGTGCATAACAACAATTGAATCCCTCTTGCAGTTTCAGTAAAAATTGTGACGAAAAATTCCATATGCTGTACAACAATAAAAAAAAAACAAAAAAGTCTCTGCAAACAGGACGTGCTTACAGCGTAACCTTGAAATCGGAATACACGATAGATTGGACCATAAGGAAGCTCTGTGCAAAACAACAACTGAATCCCACCTACAGTTTCAGAAAAAATTGCGACGAAAAATTCCATATATTGTACAACAATGAAAAACAATGAAGTCTCGGCAAACAGGAAGTCCTTACAACGTAACCTTGAAATTGGAATACACGATAGATTGGACCATAAGGAAGCTCTGTGCATAACAACAATTGAATCTCTCTTGCAGTTTCAGTAAAAATTGTGACGGAAAATTCCATATGCTGTACAACAATAAAAAAAACAATAAAGTCTCGGCAAACAGGAAGTACTTATGCGGTAACCTTGAAATCTGTATATACTGATTGGACCATCATGAGAAAGTTTTTGCCAAAATATGATTTCATTCTGTAAAGTAGTCGCTGAGAAAAGTGTGGTTACGGACAGACGAACGAACGAACGAACGAACGGACGAACGAACGAACGAACGGAGGTAAACTCAGAAAAAATTATGACGAAAAATTCCATATGCTGTACAACAATAAAAAAACAATAAAGTCTCGGCAAACAGGAAGTGCTTACAGCGTAACCATGAAATCGGAATACACAATAGATTGGACCATTAGGTAGCTCTGTGCAAAACAACAATTGAATCCCACTTACAGTTTCAAACAGAATTGTGACGAAAAATTCCATATATTGTACAACAATGATGTCTCGGCAAACAGGAAGTGCTTGTGACGTAACCTTGAAATTCAAATACACGATAAATTGGACCATAAGGAAGCTCTGTGCAAAACAACAATTGAATCCCACTAACAGTTTCAGAAAAAAATGTAACGAAAAATTCCATATATTGTACAACAATGAAAAACAATGACGTCTCGGAAAAACAGGAAGTGCTTATAGATGACGTAACATTGAAATTCGAATACACGATAGATTGCACCATAAGGAAGCTCTGTGCATAACAACAATTGAATCCCTCTTTCAGTTTCAGAAAAAAATTGTTGTGACGAAAAATTCCATATATTGTACAACAATGAAAAACAATGACGTCTCGGCAAACAGGAAGTCCTTATGACGTAACCTTGAAATTGAAATGAACGATAGATTGGACCATAAGGAAGCTCTGTGCATAACAACAATTGAATCCCTCTTGCAGTTTCAGTAAAAATTGTGACGAAAAATTCCATATGCTGTACAACAATAAAAAAAACAATAAAGTCTCTGCAAACAGGAAGTGCTTACAGCGTAACCTTGAAATCGGAATACACGATAGATTATACCATAAGGAAGCTCTGTGCAAAACAACAACTGAATCCCACTAACAGTTTCAGAAAAAATTGTGACGAAAAATACCATATATTGTACAAAAATGAAAAACAATGAAGTCTCGGCAAACAGGAAGTCCTTACAACGTAACCTTGAAATTGGAATACACGATAGATTGGACCATAAGGAAGCTCTGTGCATAACAACAATTGAATCCCCCTTGCAGTTCCAGGAAAAAAATGTGACGAAAAATTCCATATGCTGTACAACAATAAAAAAAAACAAACAATAAAGTCTCGGCAAACAGGAAGTACTTATGCGGTAACCTTAAATCTGTATATACTGATTTGACCATCATGAGGAAGTTTTTGCCAAAATATGATTTCATTCTGTAAAGTAGTCGCTGAGAAAAGTGTGGTTACGGACAGACGAACGGACGAAAGAACGAACGGAGGTAAAGCAGTATACCCCCACTACTATGTAGCGGGGGTATAATAAAAAAAATGGCATGTTTAACAACACTATGGCGTCTTTCCCGAATAAAACTGTGAAATACATATACGTTACTGATGATAAAATTGTTTTCTTCGCCAAATATGTATACGCCACAAAGGTTTAAATATTCTTTCAAAGGTGCTTATTTCACAATATAAAATGAGATATTTATTCAATGATTTAATTGCTACTTTCTTTAACGATAAAAATGGGTCACAATTCATACAGTATAAAAAGCAAGCTAAAATATAACTTTACAGTAAAAGGAAACGAGAATAACCAAAATCACCAGTCTTATGACCTTCAACAGTTGGGCAAACGGAACAAATCAAAACATTATCTTTAGACAGTCCAGTAAGAGCGAAAAATAATGACAGTTCCTTGAACAAAAAATATACATTTTCTTTGAACTGCCATTTGACAAGAATGAATAAACAGTTTATTATATTACCAAATTCTTTTAACTTTAATTTACAATTCATAATGTTCAGGATCGAATACAAATTTCAATTTTTACACACATAACCAATTTTGTTACACTTCAGTGGGTTTGCTTTCTCTTTAGCTGGTGGGAATTAATTATAGTATAACTAATTGACCGTCGTGAATACAAAAAAAATGTCACAAGTGCCGAACAACGCAGAAAATTTAAACGAGTTGCGGAACTTTGTTCCGCAACGAGTTTAATCCACTGCGTTGATCGACGCGACATTTTTATTGATATTCATGATGGTCGATTAGTTATGCTTTTTATTATATACATTTTCTACTCAAAAAACGAAATTTAGATGAGGATTATTTTTTTTTCATTTCAATACGCCAGTTGTTAACTTGACGACGACATTGAAGAGATATTGTGACGTCGCTTCATTAGAACGTCATCCGGTGACTAGAAATCCTTTATTTTCGCCGATGCCAATTTAACAATTTAACATTTATTTAACTAAGAAAACTCTATAAATCACCGCCATCTATATAATAAATTTTGGTTTCCTTACGTTTGCCACATTGTCGAAGGCCATAAGTCTTAGCTAGAAAGAATAAGTTTTTGAAAGCAAAGCAAAGATTGAAAGAAGCACATGTACAACTATATACCCTCCTAGCTGCCTTTTCTGCTAGATCATACATATTGTTTTCTTCCAAACCAAAGGCATGCATTCCTTCTAAATACCTAAATATAAAAAGACTGATGCTAACTACGAAAAAATAAACAGAAGTACAAATGAGCCGGCATTACTTAACTTCTTAGTAATATGAACTAGAGGCTCACATGAGCTTGTATCGCTCACCTGGTGACTGGTTTTATTCACTGTCACCAAAAGACCACCCATTCATACTATACAATCAGTTCACCAGATGTTACAGCTTCAATCTTGGATGAGGTACAAACATAAAAATCACAAACTTTGAAAGGGACCATCCTTAGACAATTGTAACCATGTTTGGTTTCAATTGGCTCAGTAGTTTCAGAGGAGAAGATCTTTGGATGCATTCCCCATTGGGTCCCTATGTTAAAATATTTTCCCTGCTGGCGGCCATCTTGGATGAGGTATAAACCCAAGAATCACAATCTTTCAAGGGGACCACCTAAAGACTATTGTGACCAAGTTTGGTTCCAATTGGCTCAGTAGTTTCTGAGAAGAAGATCTTTGAATACATTTCCTAATAGGTCCTTTGTTAAACTATGTCCCGTGCTGGCGACCATCTTATATGAGGTATCAACATAAAAATCACAAACTTTCAAGGGGACCAGCCAAATTTCGTTCCTATTGGCTTATAGTTGTTTCAGGAGAAAAGATTTTGATTGCATTTCCTGTAGGGTCCCTATGTTAAACTAATATGTTAAAACTAATATGTTCCACACTGAGGCATCTTGGATGAGGTGCGAACATAAAAATCACAAACTTTAAAGGGACCATCCAAGGACTATTGTGACCAAGTTTGGTTCCAATTGGTTGGGTAGTTTCGGCAAAGTAGATCTTTGATTGCATTTCCAATTGGGTCCCTATGTTAAACTATGTTCCCCGCTGGCGGCCATCTTGGATGAGGTACAACCACAAAAATCACAAACTTTAATGGGGACCACTTGAGGACTATTTAGACAAAATTTGATCCCCATTGACTCGGTGGTTTCAGAGGAGAAGATCTTTGAGTGCATACCCATAGGGTTCTATGTTTAACTATTTTCCCTAGTGGCGGCCATCTTGGATGAGATGCGAACCTGCTGCACATATGTAGAAATTGTAGTCCTTGAAAAGCTCAACACTTTTGCAATTAACATTTAATCTCTATCTCAAACAGTTTTTGATATAAAAGTAAAAACGATAAAAAGTCGTGAACATTCAAAGAAAAAGGGGCAATAACTCCTATGTAGGTCGTCAGATTTTCTTCAAAATTGCAGAACATGTAGATCTTACTATGCTGACAATTTCTATATGTTAAACTTCACTTCTGTCATCCACCATTTTCAATATATAAGTCTAAAAGTAACGAAAAACGAAAATTTTACGGAAAAGGGCAATAACTCAAGACAGGTTATCGGATATTCTCCAAAATGGCAGGGCGGGTAGATCTCATCATGCGGATCATTTCTACTCCTGTCAGATTTTTGATATCTGTAACAATTTTGGAGGAATTTGCAAAAAACAGCAATTTGCCCCATGTTCTATTTTTAGTAACAGTGGCCATGTTGTTTGATCTACGGACATAAAAACCACAAACTTGAAAGTGCATACCCAAGTTTGGTTAGTATTGGCCCAGTTGTTTACAGGGGAGAAGATCTTTGAATAAAAGTTAATGGACGGACGGACGGACGACGGACGCCGAGTGATGGCAAAAACTCGCATGGCCTTTGACAATGGCAATCTTTTGAACGATAAGCGCTTCATTTTTTCAAATAGTTTCTTCTTTAATTTTTCATAAATTCTAGGGTCAACATCAGGATATTGCGAAGCGCTAACACCGAAATGGAATATCTATCATCCAGATGACAGTTAACAATTTAAGGGGGTAGACCTTGGTTATGAAGAGATAACTCTGTTTTTCAGTTTTTTTTTATTATTTACACGAACAAATAGAATCATTACAATAGGTATCATCAAAATTTTTAAATTGTAATTTTTTTTATCACACAGCAAAGAAATATTCATTTTGTCACGAAAATAACCACACAACATCCAGTTATTTATAGTAAGTGCATTTTACTCTACACTTTTGCAATGCTATCCAAAGATAATGAAAATATGCAAAAGTCGGATTTCTTGCAAGGGTGGTAATTTATAGCACAGATTCAGCAATTTCATTGAGTTTTACCCACTTTTTTTCTAAATTAAGAAAAAATTGACCGGTAGAATTTTCTTAAAGTTTAATATATCTTAAATATACTAGTTTTCTTTCTATTCTCAGTTTTTGGTGAAAATTAAACGACAAAAGATGTGCTTAATAGCGATCAAAATAGAGTAACATTTTCAGCCTATACTTTTAAGAACACGCAAGTATTTCAATTCAAACTAATAAAATTTACTATCATTATTCATGCTTACTTTCACAGATGTCTAAACTACAAAATTTTGCACTTGAAATAATTTTACATCAAATACAAATTTGATTTGAGCTAATTTTATACAGCACAATCAAGTCCTGGACGGACCAAATAATATGTGGAAACAGGATATCTTTGATAATCACTAGATTAAACATAAAACAGAACGGTAGAAATTGTTGAAAATTGCTTAAAGTCCAAATGTAGTTTCAATACTGAAAATATTAAAAAAAAATGAAACAAGTGGAAAATTTTAGGCTTCCCCAGATCTACCCCATTAACTTTGTTTTTTGTCTCTACTGGGTTTGACTTTTTATTACTGGCATTGACATGTTCATACGACCGGAGATGCTGACAAATGCACTCTATTGGTCAACATCATATTACCCACGAGTTTTAATTGGGTCCGTGTTTTCCATCTGTCACTGTCTTTGCTCTATTCTTTTTTTTTGGTTGGCGGTTAGGTTCAGATTATGAAAAGAGGATAGTTTAAGGTGGCGGTTGCTATGTCTTCATCACGGACACACGTGATTTCACAGCTGTAACTCAGAACTCAGCCAAAACTTAAAAATATTATGAACTAAAATGAAAAAAAAAAAACATGTAAAATTTAAAAGCAGTTGAATTATACAAGGAAAGAAAACAGGTTCTACATGTATTCTTATTTCTGTACAGTATACACGAATAGAAAACATATTCTGCTGATTGATATTTAAATAATTACGTATGGAAATCCCCGTATTTGATTGGTTACGAGTACTTCCGATCATTTCCATAACTGTGTTTTATCAGTCAGTAAAACTACAGCAGCACGTGACTCCTTGACAACAACAAAAGTAAACAAAGACGGCGGAGTAATCCAAACTAGGAAATGGAGCATCATCCACGAATTTCATTACGTTATCTAACATGAAGACTTGCATTCCATTTACGGAATGTAATTATAAGTATTGAATGCAATATTTTGTAGTTTTATTGTCGTGTAAAAGGGTGGACCATAGCACATTTTTCACATGTTCTACGGTCCACCCTTTTACTAAAAAATATTGCATTCAATTTTTAAATAAACATAGTGTCTTTCATTGTTTTAAAGTCTCTCATGACAGGTGATGTCAATTGTGAGTTGTGAGACGAATTTCCAATTTCATTTTATGAATGAATTGCCCCGATTGACCTGAGGTCAATCGGAGTAAATTGCGTCACGTAACATTGTGACGTCCGAAAATCTATATTGCGACGTCAGAATTTTCCGGGAATATTAATCAATTGGAAACTCGTCTATTCAAATGAAACAGATTTGATCAGACTGTGAGTTTTGAATAGTTACTTAATATAACATTATCTGATCATTTTTGTGTAACAGATCAGAGATTTCCTGTAAATTTGAAATACAAAGAGGAAGAATTTGGAAACCTCTTATTGATTCACGTTATGTTGCTGGGACAATAGCAACTGTTGATTTTTTTAATATGAACGAGAAAAAAGTTTTTTTTTTTTTTTTTTAGAAAACCAAATATACAATCCAACTTATTCCTTAGGACAAAATACATCCTGAATGATATATTACCCATATAATGGCATCGATGGTTTCCAGTAAGGCATGACCCGGGCTATACCATCTCTCATCTGAGGATGATAGGCAAGGTAGAAATAGGAGTCGTGTGCAAATTTTAGAGCAAGCATGTCCAAAGGATTATCAAGCAAAATGTCTTCCCAAACGTCGCAAGCCTGGCTAGCCTCTCTGGAAAAAAAGATAAAGAAAAAGTATATGCATTGTAGAACCGAGCTCAGAATAGAGCAGAACAGCTAAAAAAATTGTGCATATCAAGCGCCCCAGTAGAAGCAGAAAGAATAGTAAATACATTACAGTTACTTTTCAAATGTTAGTTTTGATTCGTCAAATTGTTTTTAACTACCAAAGGAGATTTGTATATCAAGTTGAACTTCGAACTTTTGATAAATAGAACTAACGAAAATATGGCAATCATCAGCTAGAATAGATAAATTTTTAACATATCATTCTTAACGTTATTAAAGAAAAGGGATACCGGAATCACCACTGCCGCAAAACACACGAAACTAATAAAAATCTAGTTCACCTACCCTTCTGCCCACAGTTTGACAGCTGATACGTGTTTCTTCTCTCTGTTTGAAACATTTAACTGGTTTGCTAGTTTCTCCATGTCATCAATTTCCTTTTTAAATTCGGCATCTAATTGCATTGTCCTTCCGGTCCCTAAAACATCTAGACCATTCTTTATCACGTGACCCATTACTGAAAGAAGTATTACCTTTGTTATGAGTTATAAATAAATGGTGTGGAACATGGCAAATGCCATTCAGAAAAGAACATTTGGCAAAGGTGCTGGGCCGTCTTGAACTTACTATGAGGTATGGGAAAAGGACGTTGTTGAAAGCCTCAATGATATGGTGACTTCAAGATGAGGAACGGGAATGAAAGCCTTGTTCCTTTGCTTGGTTGTCATGTATTTGTGAATACTTTGTCTCATGTGCATTTACTTCACACCCTTTCATTGTTTAATAGCAGAAAAAAAGAGTTAACATTAAAAAATATTTATTGCATAATATCCCTTAGAGTGCAAGCAATACAAAACAAAACTTACTAGATATAAATCATACAATTATACCTAATTATAAGCGTGAAAAGGAGTTTTCTTAAAAAAGCCCCGCGTGACACAGCATTTGAAGAAACCACTACGAAAAAAATATTCTTTAAATGAACAAGAACACTGGCAAACACACAAATGTCATTTTGTCTTTAAAGGGGTGTTTTAAACTGTAGATTAATACCCTAGTCTGTCGGCTATGGCAGTTTCAAGTTTATTTTCTAGAAAAATATACATATATACAAAACTAAAATATGTTATATTTACCAAAATTTGGATCAGCTACCATCATCTTTTCAATGCTGTTCTCGATTCCTCCGACAGAACTCTCATCATACCAACCAACATACTGCAATAGTAACTTATGGGTTAAAATTGTGATTGCTACAATTACTTATTATGTTCAGTCATAATTTTCTATTAAATTCATCTGATAGAACATGATAATGCTGACAATAGTTGTATACTATCTTGCAACTGCTGAGGGGAAAGTAACATTCCAATGCAATCGTATAGTGTAACGGTAATTTTGGTTGGATGACTTCGAAATTTTCAAGGGCTAAATTCCATGTATGATGGTCAGACCCAACAACAACGTCATGATGAAGCAAATGCAAACTTTATATGATTATCCAGTAATTTCAAACATTGAATTAAAACATATTCCTGATGCTTTGCATCAGAATTGGTATTTACAGATCATGGAAGTTAAATTGCAGATTTAACTGTCGCTAACAAGACTGCAGAAAACTAAGTTTGTTCCGTTTGTTTATCGAATAGCGTCTTTGCAGATTTTGCCAATAAATTTGAAAATCTCGAACAAATTATTCATTTTCACCAAATGTCACATCAAATTAATTATCTGCATTTTCAATAGAATTTAATGTCAATGTTAGATCGAAATCTTCTGTATTGCATTTTGTTTTTGTCTCGCCCGCGACGAAAGTCGCGAAAGCGAGACATAGGCGTGCAAAGTATGACGGCGACGGCGACGGCGGCGTAAACTCAAGTTTTAATACAGAAGCCATTGATGTAGGAACTTTATATTTGGTCCATATATAGCTTACGGCAAACCCTATCTGTCGGACCCAAAATCATGTGACTTTGACCTATATTTCGCGGTCCAGTGACCAGGTTAAGTTTTTTTGCTTAAGTCCATTTCTCAATAACTAGAAGCTAGAAGTCAATGATATTTGGTATATAGCTTGGTCTTGGTTAGTACATGTCCGTCTGCCATATGGCTTTTGACCTTGACCTCAATTTCACGGTCCAGTGACCAATTAAAGTTTCTTTGCTTAAGTCTGTTTCTCAATAACTACAAGCCATAGGTCAATGATATTTGGTATAAAGCTTGGTCTTGGGTAGTACATGTCCGACTGCCATATGGCTTTTGACCTTGACCTCAATTTCATGGTCCAGTGACCAGGTTAAGTTGTTTTGCTTAAGGCTGTTTCTCAATAACTACAAGCCATAGGTCAATGATATTTGGTATATAGCTTGGTCTTGGTTAGTACATGTCCGTCTGCCATATGGCTATTGACCTTGACCTCTATTTCACAGTCCAGTGACCAGGTTAAGTTTTTTTGCTTAAGTCTGTTTCTCAATAACTACAAGCCATAGGTCAATGATATTTGGTATATAGCTTGGTCTTGGTTAGTACATGTCCGTCTGCTATATGGCTTTTGACCTTGACCTCAATTTCACGGTCCAGTGACCAGGTTAAGTTT